>BTHU01000008.1:4775000-4960000 GCA_036184795.1 Tokudaia tokunoshimensis
TTGTTTTATTGGGTGTGATTGAGTGACTGAACATGAACCAAGTAAGGCAAGATTATTTAATATTCTGGACAATCCTATAGGCATTGGTAGGGAATACTTGGTAATAGGCACTTACATGAGGACATATATACTGAGTTTGAACAGATTTCTGTCATTTGGCCTCAGCTAGCACTGCTGCCAGTCAGCAACCAATTCTATATTTATTATTGATTATTATATCATCCTCTTCTGGGGTTATTAAAACTTCTTTGTACTCTCTTTAAGACCCAGGCCTACCCTGCTTTTGCATTCCTATATAGTCAGCTTGTGATTTTCATGTTATTGCAGCAAAACTGTTTGCCAATTAAAAAAAAATCTATTTAAGGTATAAACTCTAGTGTTACAGCACATGGAACTTCTAGAAACTTGGCCCTGATCACTCATAGCAAATCAATTAATTCTAGATTGTTAGCAAAGCACTATAACCAGTTAAATCTTGTCTATGTCTTTTTAAATATTAAAGTCTCATCAAACTATAGGAAACAAAAGGACAGAATACTGGACGAAAGATCCTGCAGAGTGTGATGAGAATTGGCACCTGGAGACAGAGAAACTTAGAAAACATGTATCTGAGGAGACTTGCTGAAAGATGCTAGAGAAACCAGAGCCTTTGCTGAGCCAACTTTTTTTACTGTGACAAAGCAGTCATACCACAGATTGCACAGAGGACTCTTCATCCCTTCCCTACTCAAGGTCACCATAGTTTAAGGTCAGATTTTGGTTCATCACCAAGAATGCACCTGACAGAAATTTCTTTTTGAAAAATGTATAGTGCATATTCCAAACAACAGTGAATAGTGCTCTATGTAAAGCATCTTTATAACTTTCTTACCTAAAAACATTTAAGGGTTGTTTCAAATGGACAATATCAGAACTAAGGTTTTACCAAAGTAGAGAATATCTTATGCTTATAAATAAGTCCAAGTGATTTCACTTTGAGTTCAGATCAGTATATCTCTGCATGCTTGACATTGTTGCATCAGTAGAGTAACAGTTTGAGATGGAATCTAAAATGTTTCTGCCTTCTTCAAGGGTAGTTGGTCATGTTGTCATAGGAAAATGACATTAAGGTAGGGACTTGGTTGTAAAATATAAAATTTATCAGTTTTCATTCTGACAAAGAAATGTAGTGGTAAAAAAGCTGGACCACTTGGAATGAAACAGGCCATGCAACTAGATTAATAATAATTACCAAGTGTCTGCTTAAAGTTCTGAAAAACAGGTCAGGAAGGATACATCAACTATACTGATTGTCACTGTCAAAGGAGTATGTCTTTTCAGTAATACATGCATAAGAGATATAACAAATCTGAAGCATTCAATTGTTTCTTCTTGTCTTTTTTGAGGAAACAAATACTGCTTTAGAAGTGCTCTAAGACCAAGAATTAATAAATGGGACCTCATGAAACTGAAAAACTTCTGTAAGGCAAAGGACATAGTCAATAAGACAAATTGGCAACCTACAGATTGGGAAAAAAATCTTCAACAACCCCACATCTGATAGAGGGCTAATATCCAAAATATATAAAGAACTCAAGAACCAATCACCAAAAAACCAAACAACCCAATCAAAAAATGGGGTATAGAACTAAACTGAGATTTCACAACTGAGGAGTCTTGAATGGCTGAGAAGCACCTAATGAAATGCTCAATCCTTAGTGATCAGAGAAATGCAAATCAAAGCGACCCTGAGATTCCACCTTACACCAATCAGAATGGCTAAGATCAAAACCACAGGTGACAATCCATGTTGGAGGGGATGTGGAGAAAGGGGAACACTCCTCTATTGCTGGTGGGATTGCAAACTGGTACAATCACTCTGGAAATCAATCTGGAGGTTCCTCAGAGAATTGGAAATAGGTCTACCTGAAGACCAAACTATACCACTTTTAGGAATATACCCAAAAGATGCCTCACCGTGCCACAGGGGCACATGTTCCACTATGTTCATAGCTGCCTTATTTATGATAGCCAGAAGCTAGAAACAACCCAAATGTTCCACAACAGAAGAATGGATACAGAAAATGTCTTTCATTTACACAATGGAATACTACTCAGCTATTAAGAACGAGGACACCCTGAGTTTTGTAGGCAAATGGATGGAACTAGAAAATATCATCCTGAGTGAGATAGCTCAGACCCAAAAGGACAAGTATGGTATGTTCTCACTAATAAGTGAATGCTAAAATGTACAGAGTACCCGAGATACAGTCTATAGAACTCAAAAAGTTCAACAAGCTGAAATGCCCAAGTGAGGAGGCCAACAAAGCAATCACAAATGAAGGAGGAGGGAGGACCTGGGAGGTAAAGTGAATGGGGGTGGGTGGAAGGGAGTGGGGGTAAAGGGGAACATGATCTGGTATTGGGTGAGGGAAAAGGACTGGAGCCCTGAGGGCCAGCAGAAAGAATGGAAACATGAAGCCTCGGAAGATAGGTTGGGGGGACCCTCCAGAATGCACCAGAGACCTGGGAGGTGAGAGACTCTCAGGACTCAAAGCGGGGGGGACCTTAGATGAAATGACCAACAGTAGGGAGAGAGAACTTATACAGCCCATCTCCGGCAGGAAAACAGGGCATCAAATGAGGGAAAGGAGAGGCCATTCCACAGTCACACATCTGACCCACAATTGTGCCTCTCTGAAAGAATTAAAGGGATGGAAATGGAGAGGAGTCTGAGGAAAAGAAGGTCCCAAGACAGATCCAAGGTAGGATCCAGCTCAAGGGGAATTTCCAAGTCCTGATACTATTACTGAGGCTATGGAGCGCTCACAAAATGGGACCGAGGATCAATTCTGAAGGCCCAGCAAGCAGCTGAAAGAGTCACATGCAGACATTTGCACCCAACCAATGGACAGAAGCAGCTGACCCCTGTTGTTGAATTAAGGAAAGGTGGAAGAAACTGAAGAGAGGGGCAGTCCTGTAGGAGGACCACTCCAGCTGAGGAGCTAATGGCAGTTGATAGTTTCTTGGAAAGTCAGTTTTCTCTAAGGATATATAGTTTTTGATAGGTAGATGATTCTCTACTCGATAACTCTACATGCATGAGTATATAGCCAGCACACACTGGACTTAGTGAGAAAAAAAAAAGAACAAGAAGTTAAGGGTGTCAGGGAAGGGAAATGGATTCAAGAGGGGCAAGGGGTAAAAGAATGTGAGAATGTTATCAAAACTCATTGTATATATGACTGAAGTACTCAGAGAATCAAACAATATTAAAAAAGAAAAAAGGCAGTAAAAGTTAATATAATTTTCTAAAGCATTAGCATAATATTTTCATTTTGATGCAAACTTGACTAAGTTTGGCCTTCAGTTCTTAGTCAGACTTTATGCAAAGCTTTTATGTATCAGTGGTTAATAAAGCACTCTGTAGTTTTTCTATGAAGGATTTTGTACATTACCTCAAACCATCACTATAATGTTCTGAATTCTGTGCTAGGCAATGTCTCCCTCTAAAGGCATGCAATAGCACACTTAGGTGTGAAGGGTTTGGTTTATCTTTTATTGTGATCTTATAAATTAGGTAGGAAGTCCTCCTTCAGATGTCATTCTCTTCCAGAGAATGCAGTGACACAGAGATGGCAAATGCCTTCTGTGGCCATGGTGCTGAGACTATGCTGCTGCATCCTGGAAAATACAGCAAGAACAGTGCTTCTAATATCTCCCATAAATATCTTTGGATTTTCACTCTCAAGATGCTTCAAAACGTTTTACTTAAAAAACAAAGCCTTTAATTTATTTCATCTTCATCAACACACAAATAAGACAGGCAGCTTTCACAAACAAGCTACTGACTGAAATTACAATTTTTTTAGGGCCTATCAAAATTTTAAGTCAAGACTGGGAATACACATTTTAGCATTGTGTCCACATTTCCTCATTTCCCTTCAGAAACCATTACAATTTCAATAATAATAATTTAATATCAATTGAAGTTTATATGAAATAACATATTTTATTGTTTGGTGAGTAGAACTTTCCTCACTATTTAGTAACTTATGAAATAAATTTTAATCAAGCATTTTCTAATTTGCATAGACCTAATAATCTTCAATAGATGGAAGTGGGGTTAATTAACTATGTAAACATGTGGCCCCAGAATCATCCTCTTTGTTTTAATTTCAGTAAGATATTTTTGTTTTTGAGTACATTGGGGCATTTTATTAGTAGTGTCAGGTAATTAAAAGAGAATAAGACATGTAAGCAGATATATAGTAACAGCAATTGAGAACTGAATTGAGTGCCTTTTCCCTTAGGGCTGGGTTTCATGGTATGAGAAGGTTCCGTGTAAGACTTCAAAGGAGAAATGCAATCTGTAGTCCTACTTAGCTATGACGCCTATGAAGCACATTAAGCACCAGCATGGTAAGATAATAGCCCTACGGATATAGTAGTGGCACACATACCTAGGAAGCAACAACAGCTCTCTAATTGGACTTAAGACATTACCAGCATTATGGGTACCATGTCTTCAAGTAGAGACCAGTTAAATAACCAGTAGTAGTGAAATCATGATTATTGGAGGAGAACCTAGAACTACTAATTTACTAGACCAGCACACTATCTAATAACAATCTATAAACTCAACAGGCTATATCTGGAAATACATATGTGTACACAAACGCACATATATGAGAGAGACGAAGATACACACTCATACACACATGCACACAGAGGGAGGGGAGGGAGAAGGAGAGAGAGGAGAGAGAGAAGAGAGAGATAGAAAGAAATAGAAAGAGAGAAATTCCATAGAGGTTAAGAACAATTGCTGTTCTTGGAGAGGACCAAGGTTGAGTTTCCAGTATCCATAGGACAGTTTATAACCACAAGTAACTCTAGTTTTATATTCAGGGCAGAACACTCAAAAATATTTTTAAGTTATTATATGCATTTCTATGAATTACTCATATTATTGTTAAAATTGCTAAAAGGTCCTAGCACCCACATCAATTGGCTTGCAACTGGTCTATTCCTCCATATCCAGGGGATCTAGGACTTCAGGATTTTGCACACACACACACACACACACACACACACACACACACACACACAGAGAGAGAGAGAGAGAGAGAGAGAGAGAGAGAGAGAGAGAGAGAGAGAGAGAGAGAGAGAGAGAAAATTATAAAAGAAAAAGAAGGCTAGTTAGATCAATTATACTTCTCAAAATCTTAGCAAAAAGAATGGAAGCTATGAATCCCCAAATTAAACAAATAGCATGATGCTTGGTATAAGGAATACTTAGTAGACAAATTAGTAAATATTTTATCTTTACTATTTGACTTTGATTAGTTACTTGTTTGTTTATTACAATTTGTTCTCATTTCTCCTTGGTCCTTTCCTTAAGACTCTTGTCTTGATGCCCTGCCACATGTTTTTGCCATTGATGTGGAGGTATGCCCTGCTGTACCATTCACACACTTATACTCAATCTTGAATGCCCTTTGCCCAGTTTCTTTTTTTTTATTTTTTTAAAAACCCGGGAGCTTCTAATTCATTACATAACAGTTTGATTTCATCCTTTAAATAATTTTGCTTGTTGGATACATTGTGCTGCTCTGTTTTTCCTTTATATGCATGTATAGATCAGATTGATATTGATTTAACTCAGAGACAAGGCATACAAACTAGTAGGTATAAGATAAGTATGTGTCACATAAATTAACATAGATGGAAGAGTGATGCTTACAAGTATAAGTGAAAAATAAGAAGCTTGTAGGATAAAGACAAGAAACATTTTTGCTTTATTTGCAATATATTAGGGTATTATATATTAATATACAGTTGCATTATATCATGAAGACATAATAAAATGAATATACTTTCTAGTGTGAGTTGTTTTTAAAGGGAAGGCTATTGATCAAATACAGATGTATTTAAGCTATACTTTAGATACAGGAAGGGATACTTGGCTGAAAAAAGATTGAATAATAAGTAAACTATAAATTTTATTATTGGATAATCCTCAAATAAATGGAAAAATATTGAGGTCAGTTAAGTAACAGTGTTCACTGGTTTCTGCTTCCTGACTGTGGACACATTATGGCCACCTGCCTCATGTTCCTGTACATGTTCCTACAGTACATGATGGACTGTATCACTTCATACTATAAACCAAAGCAAATCCTTCCTTAAGCTGCTTTTGCCAGGCATGTTGCCATAGCAATGGAAAAAGGCAGCTTATTTAATTTGCTTTTTGTTAGTTTGTGTTTTCAACATTTGAGGAGAAATTTTTCTGTTTCCTATTTAATAAATGATGTTTTAAATCATTCTTTAAACCACAGTAAATATTCTGGGGGAAGTTGCTTCTTATTAAAACTAAAAATCTAACAGAATTTATTCATCTAAATTATCAAGCAGGTTTTACTTTATTATATTAAAATAATTGCTCTTTGGATTCTAATGACTGCTCTACAGGCAAAGCAAAATTATTTGAGCCTAACTTTGTCCTGGATTTCACAATGTTTTCATGACAAAATGAGTTGCATTCTGGCAAATACATTCATCTTCTTCCTAGACTCTTGTTATCATAAGCCATGGCTGCAGTTATTATTAGACAATTACTTTTTGTTCTAACCTCACCAATTAGCACCAGTTAGCACTAATCTGACTGATATATTACAGGTTTGATTTTTGTTCTTTTTATTTATTTTCTATGAAACCAACAAACTTATTGCAGTAAAATGGTACCTTAACATTCAAGCCAATTCAGCCAAAAAGTAAGCTTAATGAAGAAAAATTACCCTTCTTAGCATAACTTCATGTCTTTTGAATTCTTCTTATTTTGTGTATGTTCTAAGTGATCACACCCTGATAGGCAAAGGTATTCTACCAGAATGCAAAAGAATCTTGTTCTGCAGGAGCAGTGTGGTACCTTGCTAATAGGATCCCCTCGAGGTACTCTTTTCTTCCGAAACTTGACTCATTCTTGTGTGTCATTTATTGTTACTTCAGTATGTGGAAAACAAATTGTTTCTACTTTTCAGCCAGAACAACAAACTAAAATGTATAGGTTTCAAAGAAGTTTGCTAGGTGAGATTCTGGACAAGAAAGCCTTTGAGGTAATTGCTAGCTTGCTACCAGGGCCTCAGGTATTATTGGATGCTGTTATCTTAAACATGTATTGAAGAAGATGTCTCTTTTCTACTCTTCAAGTTATGCCCATTCAAACTTCCATTGAACTGTTATTTTTGGTATCTGACCTAGTGCCTGGGGATGTACTGGTTAGTGATGTGCTCTGCTTTGATGAATAGAATTTCAATATGCAAGCATTGAACTGATGTCATTAGAATTCTGCCAGTCTTCACAGCTTCCTCCTTGGCCAATGGTCTATTTCACTGTCTTATTATGTCCTGTAGAATTCATCTCCATTTCCTGAGCTCTCCCAGAAAGGCACCTGGCTCTGTCCAAATTGGTGATAGGATTTCCTAGCTATCGTGGTTTTTTTTTTTTTTTTGTAGTCTTTCATCTGTCTTGGACTATCCTTTCTTTTCCTTGAGTATGAAAAATTCAATTCCTTTCATTCTGTTTCCCATGCATAGGAAAATCTCAATGCATTTTATAATGTAGAAAATTTTATTTTTCTTCTATAAAGCATTCCTGACTTGTAACATACTTAGTCATCTTGTTTTCTGAGTTCTTGCCCTATTTCATATTTCTTTTCTGAGGCTATTAAAAGCTCCAACAATTATTTTTATATTTTTGGGCCCCTGGCCTGAGTGTAAGCCAGGAGTAGAGACCATTTGTCTTCATTTATCTAATACATAGATTTCAAATAAGTACAAGAATTGCTGACTGCATAGTTGTCCTGTCTACTGAATCAGATCATTCACATCCAAAGTCAGCATCTCTATCAAACATCTGCCACAAAGAGGTCTCTTCCTTACAGGTGTGGCTTGATTTCCTTTTCTATTGTGCTTCTTTTTAGTCTTTTCTGATTTTTTCTTTCTTCTTTTTGCTTTGGTGTGAAAAAATGATCACTAGCTAGTCACTGAAATGATCCAATATGAAACACAGTGTCGGGCTCTAAAATATTGGATTTCTTCTTTAGTCCTCTATCAAATGACATTGATTCAAGGGGGAGATGAGGTAGAAAAGGTAGAGTTTTATATGGTCTAATTTCTAATATTTGAAAGTTGTAAAACTTGTATATATATCTTTTAGATATTCAGCATTTATACTTTAATTAATGATGTTATAAATTTGACTTTTTGTCCAGATTCTTCCTAGGAGTTAAATCCCAACTTGGGTGGTGCTACACATTGCTAGAAATATGGCAATTAGAATAAATTAATTGGTCCAATGACATATTTCTTCTCCTCTGTATAAATGTCCACATTTACGTTGAAGGTTCTTGCCTCAGGGTAGGATGATTGTCCTTTGGGAACATAATAACCTTCCCAGCCATCAATAATGAATTTTTGTTTTTTTTTCTTTCCAAATTAGGTGGCAAACCAAATGAGAAGGTAATCCATGTGCAGCTTCTGAGAGCCACATGCTGTTTAGTAGGACACTCTTTTTTTTTTTGTCTCACATGGTGAAACCAGCAACACTGTAGAAGGAGGAGTCAATTACAACCGAGGAATGTGACTAAGAAGGTGTCTAAGATGTCTGTGGATCAGCTGTTGAGTCATTTTTCTTTATTCTTTTGTTAAGTATGTATCTGTATTTTACAGTCTAAGGTCAGTATTTACAGTCTTTGGATAAACACTTAGATTATTAAAGGCATACATTTTATGAAGAAGAGTTAATATAGTTTCAATTCTCTGATGCCTTTGATATCATTACCTATTCATAAGAACTGACATTTGTAGTAAAATCCAGGGTGTATATTTGTTAACCCGTGTAAACCATGTTTCTACAAAGTTCTTACAGAACGTATTTTTGTAAATTTTAACAAATGATTTTGGTGTAAATCTTATGTTAACTAGAAGGTTGAAGAGATAATTCTGTTGGTGATGTGCTTTCTGAACAAGCCTGGGGAAGGGAGTGACTTAGACCCTTAGCACCAGCATAAGAACTGGGTGCAGTGTTATGCAGGGTGGGTTTCAGAGCCACAGACACAGTCCACTTTCTAGAACCTGTTGGCCTGCCAGGTTGAGTGTGACTCAGGTAGACCCTTAATGCCAATCTCTGGCTTCCACATGTATATGCAGAAATACCTGGGTGCGCATGCACACACACCCCCACACCCCCACACACACTCCCCCACACACATATAAAACAAACAAACAAAAAACCCAAACAAAACCGAGTATAGACCAGCTAGATGGCTCAGCAGGTGAACGCACTTGCTACTAAGTATGCCATCCTAAGTCCAATGCCCAGGACCCAGAAAAACAAAACCTATTCAAAAGTTGTCTTCTGCATGATACCACATGTATACATGCATATTTGCATGTGTGTCTACATATATAGATGTTGGGACACACACAAACACACCAATATAAAAAAATCTTTAAGTAACTAAGGAGAATATAAAATGTATCTATAGTACTTGCATTTCAGGCCCTGTACATAGACACACAGACAGACAGACAGACACACACACACACACACACACACACATCACACACACACACACACAAACACACACACACACAAACACAGGAGAAAAAGAGAAAGGGGAGACTGGGGCGATCAGGAGAGGGAGAGGAGAGAGAGAGAGAGAGAGAGAGAGAGAGAGAGAGAGAGAGAGAGAGAGAGAGAGAGAGAGAGAGAGAGAGAGAGAAAGAGAATCATTCAACAAGTATTTGAAGAATTAGCAAGTACCCAGGAATGGCTGTCTGCTTGAGGTTTTACTGTGTGCTTTGTTTAAGTTATACCCTATGTGTAAATTTATATAGTGCTTCACTACCCAACATATGAGCTGAAATATTTCTTATTACATTTTATTTAGAGGAAGCAGGTTTGTTTTTTTGTTTTAAAAAAATCATCTCAGTTCAGTTTACTGTATGTAAAGAGGAGAAAAACTAAGCTTTAAGGAGATAATTAACCTATGCATTTTCAAAACAAAACCACACACAACAACAAAAAATAGCTGTTAGACATTTCATAACTATCTCTAAGAGAGTAAAAACACAACTGTGCTTTAAAATTTTACAATCTGGTCTGTCAGATCCCAAGTGCCAGAGTTGGGTGTCCTGATCAAAGGGTTTCATGAACTGTAGGAATGCAAACTTCTAACTGCAGGACCTTTGGGTTTTCCATATTGGTGGGGGATGTTTGACAGGGAAGTGTGGAAATCTCATAATACTTTGATGAGACTTATTTGTAAAAATTTTAAACAAATTCAAAGAATTTTTTATTTTTAGTTTTTATCTATGAGGATTTTTGCCTGTGTGTGTGTGTGTGTGTGTGTGTGTGTGTGTGTGTGTGTGTATGTACTATGTCTGTGCCTGGCTCTCCCCACCAAGGCGAGAAGAGATATTAGATTCCTGGACCTGGAGAGTTGTGAGAACCATGTGGGTTCTGGGAACTGAACTCTAGTCCTCTGCAAGAACAGCCAGTGCTCTTAACAGCTGAGCTGTCTCTCTAGCTCCAGTTGAATCAGTTTTTATTGTTTAAATTTTAGTTAAGATCAAATTTCATGGTTTTTGTTTATTTTTTTTTGACCTCTAGGTTAAACAAGGACATGGGGTGGGAGTCCAATAGATCAGTGTTTCACTGATATAAGTATGTGTTCAGGGTTTTAAAATAACAAACGTATGAAAGTAACATGAAAGGCTCTTGGCATAAACACTTATTTTGATATGAAAACAATTTATCAATTCTAACTTTATGTCTTGTACAAGAACAGTTCGTGTTTTTAACTCTGAGCATCTCTCCAGGCTCCTGTAGTTTCAAGGTTTTGTTTGTTCGATTTGTTTTTGTTTTTCTGGTTTTTGTTTTTGTTTTAGGTATGGATCAACTTGCACTTTAAAATTAGAAGACCAGACACTGCATTTTATTTGATTGGAGCTGTCTCAAGCAAATTAATCCAATTTAGGGTTTTATATTCCTAATGCCATCAGTGGCCAAGTCAGTGTTACATAAACACATTATTTTCCTGTTGTTTCATTTACAATGGGAATTGATGATAGCTTAAAACTAATTTTTTTTTACATATTTGTTCTTTCTAAAAGACAAAACTACAGCAAACTTAAGACTCTTTGACTTCCATTTAAAATTCTAGAATGAGGTCTTTGTGAAGAAGAATAGATTCAAAGATCTCTCTGCTAGTTCATCATGGTCAGACAGCATATATGACTGGAGCCCGAAGTGACAGACAAAGAAGCTTACCTGAGCATAGTTTGTGCTTTACTCATGTGAAAGGAGATATGATTGGCTAAGCTTGGCTGCTGGGTAGACTATGTCTCAGAGATGTATGTCAAACTAGATTATAAGGACTCACGCACATAGGCATCCTCAAGCTGAGGCTTCCTTTACTATTTTCCTGTTTATGTTTTGAAATGTTTCAAGGAATCTATAGCTAACTGCTCTTTTTAAATAGCAAGTACATTTATAAGAATTCAGCTTAAGAATTATTTGGGAAACAAGTACAAAAGAGAAAATGCTCCATACAACACCACCACCTATAAATATGTTTTAAAATGACAATATATGACCTATTTACACTAGACTTTTGTAAACTGATTCAAATTAAAATGTCAAAGAAGCAATTATAGACAAAAAGCAAGGTGTGCTGGTTCTTCTAGAAATTTCAGAGAACACTTTGAATTTTCATTATGTGAATCTCCTGAGAGGGCTACCTTTCTCTACTTTTAAATTTTATCCAAACAACCTTTATTGATTTCTTAGGCATACATCATTGATATATCCAGTGTTACATGATGGTACTGAGATACATTTATATGGTTTACTGATTAGCTCAGGATACATAAGGTATCCCCAATCACGATCATTCTTATATGTTTGTGAGGAGGACACTCAAAATCATCTCCATGGACTGGGGAATGTGGACTGAAAGAGGAGAATAGAAGAATTCAAGTGATATGAAGAGATAAATGATAAAAATGGGGAAAATGGGGAAGGATGAATGGAGGGACATCAGTCAAGAGAAGGAGGAAGGGAAGAATAAATCACATTAAAATTTGAAAGTCTTTAGAAATTATTTTATATTTAACTTGTTATTTATTTCTATATGCATATGTACACACATGCATAAACATGAAAACATGCAAATGCACACACACACACACACACATACATACACATATATATTATATATGAAGCTATTGAAGAGGTTACCTTAAAATCTTTGGAAAATTCTCCCAGACCCCTCCCCTCCTGAAAGAGAAAGATCATAAAGAACATAGGCACCTCCCCTTCTGGAAGGGAAGATCTGATTACACTCCTCAGACCACAGGGAGGTCCCTGTGGGTAGGGGAGGCCCAGAGTTATTCCATGACCATTGGCTGCCTACCTCATTCCCTAAAGACTAATTGGTTTAAAAGTCACACTGTTCTGCCAATCACATTGTGCCTAATGGCAGCTCCCCTGAGGACTGTATAAAGGCTCACTGTATGGGCTGTGGGTGGTCATTCTCTCCCCATGTGCAGGGTGGCCCCTGCATGCTGGATTAAATAAAATTCCTCTTGCTTTTTCATTGATTCCCATCTCCATGTTGTTTACTCAGGGGTCTCCAATAAATTAAGGCTCGCCAGAATCTTACATTTGGTGCATTGCCCAGGAATCTGACCTCCTGTGGGGACACAGGTAAGGTGAATTGGAGGTCTTGAGCAGGTACCACTATGGTTTCTTTGTCTGTCTCACTGTTTGTCAAAGTCTGAGTCTGTAAGCCTGTCTGAAGTTTTCATTTGCTTGCAAGCATCTAGGAAACTGGGAGAGCGTACAGTGTCTGGTGCGGTCGAGTATGGCCTGGTATGCTCAGGTGTGACAGTAATGGTGGGAGCCGAGTATGGGTCGGGGGACCTTGTTTGTTTCAGTGTGGCTGGAGTCACCAAAAAACTCTGTTCTGTGTCCATGGAAGGGATGAGCTGTCTGTAACTGGACCCATGGAAGGGACAAACTGTGTGTTGTCTTTCTCTGTGTTCTTGGACCTGAACACCTGAGACCTGAGTGCCACCTCTCCTGATACCACAGTGACTCCCTTACTGAGGGCATATGGGCCTCTGGAAAAGGGCAATCAGGCTATGCAATATTGATTCTATTTGGCCAACTTGTACAACTGGGAAGGCCCAATTTCTTCCCAAATGGGGTCAGTTAATCTCTTTGAGACTGTTTTATTTATAATGCAGAAATCCAGAAAGAATACCTCTTCAGACACAGGGGCACCATCGATTGACGAGGCTGTCATGGACAGTGGGCTTTCCCAGACTAGACCTGATTGTGACTTTAATATGGTAAAAGGTAAGGGGTACTGAAGGTTCACCACCAGGCTCCATTGACAGGTCTCAAGGGGGCCACATATCAACCCACAAAGTTGACCAATAGAAGCATTCTGCCAATATACAACCTATGACCCAAACAGCAAGGAAATAAAACTACTGTGAAAATAGGTTTTATAGACGAGGCCAGTAGAGATATCAAGAAAAAGCTTCAGAAGCTTAAAAGATAGGATAGTAGTTGAGGGATTTAGTGCAGGTTGCTGAGAAAGTCTACCATTACAGGGAAACAGAGAAAGAGAAGGGAAATAAATAAATAAATAAATAAATAAATAAAGAAAGAAAGAAAGAAAGAAAGAAAGAAAGAAAGAAAGAAAGGCAACAGGGAGGGAAGGAATCTACAGAGAGTTCTGGCTATAGTAGTTATGGAAAGCAGAGAATAAAGACTCCAACCAAAAAGAGACAGAAAACTTCCTGAAAAGCCCAGTGTGCATACTGGAAGGAAAGAGGCCACTGGGCCCTAGACTGCCCTAACAAACAGAAGCTGGGAGCAGGAAGTCCCAGGCCTTGGGAAAAGCACCCCAATCAGCAAAGCCAAAAGCGAGGCTACCTGGTTTACAGATTGGAGCAGTTTTCTCCCTGAAAGTCAGAGACAAGCAGGTGCTGCTGTAGCTGACAGCACAAATGTCATCTGGGTAGAACCTCTATCCCCTGGCAAGTTGACTCAGAAAGTGGAGCTAATTGCCCTCACCAAGGCCTTGGAACTTGGGGTCAGGGAGAAAATTAACATCCATGTGGATAGTAGGTATGCTTTTGCCACAGTCCACGTCCACAGGGTATATGCCAAGAGAGAGGACTGCTCACAGCAGAGGAAACAAACAGGAAATCTTGGACCTCTTAGGTGCTCTAATGAATCCGGCAACTGTGAGTATTATTCCTGCTCAGGACATCTGAAGGGAAGAGACTCAGTGGCTGGGGCAATAACCAGACCAATCAAGTGTCTCAAGAAGTGGATGTGCAGGATCCTATCCCGGTAATGGGCCTACAAAAACCCCTGCTGGGAAATGGAACTGGACTAAGGAATGTCTTCACTTAAAATATATGAAAAAAGAAAGGCCCCAGATTGCTAGTCAGCCTACTAGCTATTACCAAGAGAAGGAAGGACAATGGCATACACAAGGGAGAACTATATTACCCAGAAAGCAAGCAAAAGACTTACTAGGCCAAATGCACAGATGGACTCATTTAGGAGATAAAAAACTTGTCCAAGCAGTTAAGGGACCTAAAGTATATATAATAGACTTCAGGTTCTGGGCCAGAGAGATAGTACGACAAGTGAATGCTTAGGCAGCAAAGAGTAAACAGGGCAGAAGATCTAGGGGAGAACAGCCTGGAGTATATTGAGAGATTTTATAAGTTAAGGAAGGGAAATATGGTTACAAATACCTTCTAGTGTTTGAGGATACTTTCTCTGGATGGGTTGAGGGTTTCCCCACCAACCAGGAAACAACTACCATGATAGCTAAGTAAATATTAGAACAAATTTTCCAGAGGTTCACAATGCCCAAGGTAATTGGATTAGACAATGGTCCTTCTTTTGTCTCTTAAGGTAAGTCAGGGATTGGCAGAGATACTGGGGGCTAATTGGAAGCTCCATTGGGCATACCATGCCCAGAGCTCAGGGCAGGTAAAGAAAATGAACAGAAAACCCTATAAGAAATCTTAACTATTTTGACCTTGGAGACTGGTTCAGGCTGGGTGGTACCCCTCCTCTTGGTCCTGTTCTGAGCCCTACCATTTTAACCTGACCCGTTTTGAGATCCTGTTTGTTACCCCAACTCCCTCGATGTCCACTGGGCCCTCCCAGGAGGTATCTCACAAAATGAGATTTGGCCCAAGCTGTCTGCCTTAAATGATCCAGGGATGCTAGAAACCCCTCACTGTTTCGAGACTGGTGACTGGCTCTATGTAAGGAGGCTTCGGGACAGTCGATGGGTCCTCGAAGGACCCTTCCTGGCATGGTTAGCCACTCCCATAGGCCTGAAGGTGGATGGTAATATGGCCTGGGTACACACTTACCATGTGAAACCTGCAGATGTCCTTGCTCCTTAGAAACTCCCACTGGACAGTATAGAAGATGGACAATCTGCTTCAAGCTCAAGATCATTTGACCTTGATTATGACTGCCTGGTGGTACCTTTGGATTTTGATTCCTTCCCTCATCCTATGTGACCATCTGCCAAACCTGTTACAGCACCCACCATCTCTCTTCTGTTGGGGTTGGGAGTGGCCCGGGCAGCCACCAGGATGTCCGCTTTGGTCTTACAAGGGGAAAACGATATAGGCTATTGTTATCTCCTAGCTATTTCAAAACATACAATACAATATAACCAACTCTAGTCACCCCTCTGTGTGATGGAAAGCTAGCCTTCACACCTCTGGTCTGGGAGTGATTTTGTACCCACTATCAAGTATACCCTAATCTCTCCCTTTTACTTTTCCTATTCAATCTCTGGTGATTATTCTTTAAATAATGCTTACTTTAGCCTATGAAATGTTTTCTGTTCTTCATTTAATTAATGAATATGAATTTTTGTTGAAATGTGAACCATTTTGTACACTCTTGGAAGCATTTGGATTAGTTCTTCTGAAAGAATAGAACCAAGAATGAAATCTCGATCTGGAGATGTAGCTCATTAACAGAGAGCCTGCCAAACACACCCATGGAGGGCCTGGGTTCAACCTGCAGTACCACAAAACACAGAATCAAACCAACAACTGTTACAAGTGGCTTTCTTTGGAACTATGGGATAAAGATAAGAAATAATCATGTTCCTAATCAGAAACAGCTTACAGGAGGAAGGAACCATTATTATACAATCAAGAAGGCATTATCTCTTTACAGCACAATGGGGTTTGTTATACTTTATGAAATATCTACTTGACTTAAAGGATTGCTGTTTACAATCCTATGTAGTTAGCCCTAATAGTTAAGAAATTAGGTTTAGTTTACCAAAAAACAATGGGTGTTGTAGACACTTAAGTTTTTAACTTCTTTAAAATGTTAACAGAAAAAAAAGGGGAGAAGGAGGAGGAGAAAAAGAAGAATGAGAAGGTGAAGGAAAATAAAGAGGAGAAGAAAGAGAAAAAAGAGGAGGGGAAGGAGAAAGAGGAGAAGAAAAGACCATCACTTCACAGTCATTTAAGGCTTTGAGTTTACCCACAGTACCCAGGTATGGCAAGTTCCTTCTCAGAAA
This sequence comes from Tokudaia tokunoshimensis, assembly GCA_036184795.1. Lineage (NCBI taxonomy): Eukaryota > Metazoa > Chordata > Mammalia > Rodentia > Muridae > Tokudaia > Tokudaia tokunoshimensis. Next base: position 4,791,637 of record BTHU01000008.1, read on the forward strand.
CCAAGTAAACCTCTCAAAGTTTGCTTTGAGGAGCAACTTATCTCCAAAATCTGGGTCTTTAGAGCAGGGGAGCTAAGTGAAGGTTCTAGGTGACATTCAATCCCTGATAGGAATGTGGCAATCTTGGCAGTTGTTTGGCTGCTCTGCAGGGGACTCATCCTGAGTGATTTACAAAACTATTCAGGTGAAGCAAAGTCTCACCTGTAGGGACAGTGGGTGTGGAAGGGAGGGAGTAGAATTGGAGTTGGCGTCACTGCTTTGCATATGAAAGGAAAGGTTTCCTTGGAATTCCATCAAGGCTCCTTGGGGTTTCCTTTACCAGAATTGCTACAGTGGAGAGATCTATGTACACTTAGTATTCATAATTTGCCAAAGTAGCACAGATTCTGTTTTTAGAGAATTATTATTTTCTTTTATAACAGGATAATAAGAGGGAGATACTTTGCTAATTGCTCTTATAATGCTGTTTCATATCTTAAAAATGCAAAATTAATTTTATGATAAACTTTTACAAATTCTAATATATACAGTGATACTCAATCCAGAGCTTTTAGGGGTTATGGTAGAATCTCAGATATATTTTGAATACTAAAATGAGTAATGTAAATAAACTCTAAACTCATAGTATTTCTATTCTAAATCCAATTGTATAATACTGCAGTTAAACTATACCTAACTGATTAATTGACTCTGAATTAGGCTTATTCACTATATTGTGATTAAATATAAACAAACCTCCTAAGAACCACCAGATGGCACCCAGGCACTATGATTTTGGTGGAAGACAGTCTAAAGACTTTTATCATTGCATTCAGGTCTGAGGAGCAAATGCAATTTGTAACTGCATAGTATTTTCCTACCACTTAACAGAATGGAAAACCCAAGTTTTATCTTTTCCTACCCTCCTTAAAGCAAATCAACAGTTATTTATTGAAATCTTTATTCAAAGAGTCTCCTTTCTAAAGGAAAGTTGAAAATTCATCTTTATGGGTAACAAATGGCATTTATTTAAAACATCTGATAGAAACATAACACATCACAGAATGTTCTACCTAATCATCATTTATTTCATTGTTATGTTAGTTTATGTTGATGATTTTCATGCAACTAATTCTTGAAGACATAAAAAGGCCCTTTCAAATTCTCTAATATTTTCATGGCAATAATCTTCAAGATTCATATTAATGAAGGCTCAGAACACCTGGTGACTAAGCAAATGCTCTTATACTGCTTATATCTTTATAAGATGGAAAAAGCTGGATTCCTGTCTTCAACTGTACCTAAGGACTAAATGACCTTTAACAGTAAAGAGCTGTCATTTTTTCCCCTGGAGATAAATAATGGAAAATTCCTAATTCTCACTGGAAGACAATAAGGAGACAGATCTGGAATAGGTCAACATTTTTATCCAGTGCATACCTTAGTAACAAGATGAAGCCCAGAACTTACTTGTTCTAAAATGTTTTGTAGCCTTTCTATCTCACAATCTATTACAAATTTCTTCTCTTGTCTTCTGTCAAGCTCTTCTAGCAGTTGCCTGTAGCTGACATCATTAAAATTTTCCACACATATAGCACTGACATGCCATCCATTTTGTCCTGCTTTTTCCATTATAGCTTGAAGTATTGAATACCCTATTAGAGAGAGAAAAAAGTTAATAAAATTATGCTTTTAACATATGTAGAGACATTCTTTTAGACTTTTGTAGAGACTGAATCCATATCAATATTTCTCATATTTAAAACACTCACAGATCATTTTGAATCTTAAAAATGTGAAAATATGAGTCATTATGAAACCTTTTTTCCCTTTTTTTTCTTTATTCAGGCAACAAATTCTTTTAAGATATTGATTGGATGAAGTTGCCACAGTATACCTTTTGTAAAATCTCAAAAATCCCTCTACTGGAGAATATTCCTTTGCACTAGACATATTTTTGGTGAGATTAAACAAAATTCCATTGCATCACTACCTGTGGTCAATATCAATTTCATGATCCCTTTTGTTATTTTACACTCTAGAAAGAATTTGTTTTGAACAAATGTTTTAATTTTTTGATTGAACAGGGCACAAACAACATTTTTGGTTTAACTATGGAAAAAGATGTACAAAACACCCCCAAAAAACAAAACAAAGCAAAACAAAAAAAAAAAAAAACCTAAAAAACAAACAAAGCAGAATAAAATACCCAGTACTATGGTATTAACCGAGATTGTACTATTGTCAGAGCTTCATTTGATGATTTAAGCAGGTCTACACAGTGATAGCATTATTTATTATGTTTTACTTGTCCTGGCAGATGAAGTAGATAAACTTGGTATGAGGTGAATTATCAACTTAGATTAATAAGCTCTTAGAGGAGATGGACATTCAAACGCATGTAACCAAACTTTTCAAAGCACAATAGGAGAGGCATGTGTCACATGTCTGTATTACTACCAATCAAGAGGCAGACATAGGAGCTCAAGGTCAGCTTCAGCTACATCAGGAAGGAGTTTATGGCCAGTCTGGGCTACACAAGATCTTGTCCCAAAAACTCTACATGAACAAAATAAAATGATTTCTGGGTCGACTGATGAAGTGAGTCAACAAGTAATGGCAGTTGCCACCAAAGCTTGGTGTACTGAGTTTAATTCCCAGTTTACATGGTGGAAGAATAGAATGGAGTACTCCAAATTGTCCTGTTACATTCACAGGCATGGTGGGACATATACACACATGAAGCAAGTAAACAAGGAAATAATTCAATGTAAAGTGCAACTACAGAAGCCCTGTCAAATCACAAAATTTTGGCAGATAAAGTACTGGTTAGTGGAAGACAGAACTTCTTGGGGAAAAGCTGTGGTCTCTGCCTGTTCTTCACTAAATGTCACAAGTGGAAGGAGACTTCAGCTTCATACTCTTTTCACTCCTGCTTCCTGAGTCCTCAAGTTTGAGTTATAGCTTGAGAGATAATGAGGAAAAGATTCTCTGAATGTATAAAACATTCCTCAGATAAAAATTGGTTAGGACCAGAGCCACTCATTTTTTTTTTTAACTTTATAGCTTGGCATGAACAAGATATTCTATCTAGTCTCCTGAAGAGTGTTTAACAGCAGTGTGATCTTATCCTGTAGTTGCTGGCCCTGGCTTCTCCCTCAGTAGGTATTGCAGTTAGGCTAGCTGGCAGGATTCAAAGGGAAAATTTAAAGTGAGCACACCAGGTTTATGAGGTAAAAGAGCACTCACTTATTTGGAGTTTCAGATTTAGGGAGTTTCACTTTGAGGTTATGTTTTCTCTGTCTCAGAGCTCCAAACGTTATGATGTGCAGACAATGTCAACAGATGGACCTGATGATGAGCTCATATCTGAAATATAAATTGCCTGATTTCCTGCCAAATGAATACCATGGCAGTCAGACTTTATTTCTATTTAAATGAAATAAAATCCCCAAAGAAGAAAGAGGGCATGCTAATTACAATATGCTTATTCTGGGTATGTGTTGCTCCATACATATCCAGACTTTTCTTTGTAATTACCTGTAATTATCTTTTCATATCTCACCTGACATTGCTGTTCTCCCACCAACCTGAAACCTAGGGCTTTATTTCCTGTTCAATGAATATAGAAGCTTTTTTTTTCATTTCTTTCCTTCCCTTTTCTATTTTTGTGACTATGTGTCTGTTTGGGTGATGTATGTACATATATGCATGTGGTAGGCCCCAAAGACTAAAGGAAATCAGATTTCTGCTTTGTCACTTAATTCTTAGTAGCCAGAAGTGGGTGATGGTAATGAAATGCTCAAGAACACCAAGTGCTCCTAACCCCTCAGCCTTCTCTTGGCCTGCCTTCCTTCCTTCCTTCCTTCCTTCCTTCCTTCCTTCCTTCCTTCCTTCCTTCCTTCCTTCCTTCCTTCTGTTTTCTTTCCTTCTTTCTTCTTTCTGGGTCTGGTTGTGTGTGTGTGTGTGTGTGTGTGTGTGTGTGTGTGTGTGTGTGTGTGTGTGTATGTATGTACACTCATTTTTCACCTTTGCATGAGACTGTGGAGTCCAGAGGCTATCAAATATCTTTTAAAATCACCCTTAATCTAATGTTTTGAGCCAAGATCTCTCACTGAATCTGCAGTTTGCCATTTCTGCTAGACTGGCTGGGTAGGGAGCTCTGTGGGTGGGGACTTGGGCCACAGGTGCTGATTCACAATGTTGCCATGCCTGGCTTTTATGTTGTGCCAAGGATTTAAACTCAGGTTCTCATGTTTTCAAAAACTTTGCCCACTGAGCTATCTCTCTAATTCTTGCAAGCTATCTTAATGTAAGAATTCATATTTAACTTCTTCTGTCCCTGGATTTGTGTTCTGCTGGTAACTGAAGCAAGATTCCTTTTATTTATTTACTGATATCTACAAATATGTTATTTGAGTTGAAATGAAGACTTCAGGAATGGCAGTTGACATCTACTTTTCTCTTTTTATTTGAGACCATATAAAGGTAATTCCAAGACTCGTGTTTGTTTGATTGAATGTTGCAAAATAGTAAGCGTGGACCAAACATTTGTGATCATCTCCCTGGTCCCTCGCATCAACCTGCAGCTTGGCTCAACTCTTCGCATGCTGCTGCCTGATTTTTTTGAGCACTATGTGGCTGTCAGTTCTCATATGAAGACAAAGTGTCCATGTTGCTATTTTCCTGATAACATGGCTTTTACATGACATAGAGAAACATATATTTTGATGAAATTTATATATTTCTCCACTTAGACAATACTGCAAGATTCACACTAAACAAAACAAAATTGAACTTTGAGGGCTACGTTTCACTGTCCGTTTGTTCATATTTAGAAGTTATGCTGTTAGTAAAATAAGACAAAATCCTAGAAGACAATTCTGGTTAAATGCTAGCATTGAAAAGGCCCATTAATCATAGAAATTAGTGACATCTTCAAGCAGCAGGAAAGACACACACAGTCTCAGAGCCTCACTCAAGTTTTAAGTCTTTTTATTATTCTGTTTCACTTTAATACACTTGCTCATTATTTACTTCCCGTTTGGTACATGTGCCTTTTTATTTGCAACAGTTGGTGAGAATGTATTGCCAGAGGGAGAAAATGCTGCATTTGAGGTGACGATGAGGTAATTTACTTGTTATATAAATTAGAAAGCATAAGTCAAGCTGCACAGTTTCTACATCTGATTGTGAGTTATATCTCTATTTTCTTAAAAATACGCAATTTAATATTGTTAGCCAAAAGTGAGTGTAACTTTTTTGGATGAATGTCACATATAACAATAATTCACTGCTATAAATAATATTTTATATGCCATCTTGAAAAGCTGTTTAATATTTTAATTTTATATCCTTTGTTGAAAATTTTCTATGTTCAAGATCTTATAGAGTGCTCAAGATCAGCAAAGATCAAATGGTTTCTTTACAATGAGTGTCATATTTATAAAACTTACAATTAGGTAAGTGACCTATGTGTCAAAATATAGCATTTTATAAATAAATGCAAAGAAATAAAATATTCTGCAAGCAATAGGGTACATTCAGGTACATTAATATTATTAGATCACAGTGAATAATCAGCCTTTCGATAGCTATTCAAAACTGCTGTCAAGTAACAAGAAGTATCTACATCATATTATCTTATTGTACAATGATTATGTTAAATAAAATTGCAGCCAGGTTGACACTAGTGCAACACTTCAGAGCAAAGCCTCCAATATCATCAAAGAAAGTGATCTATTTGGTGATGAGTAGCACCTCAGTGCTATTTCTTCCTCACCACAAATTGGGCTGATTTAATATTTGTTGTGTAAGATTTACTTAGTATATTTGTCAATACACAAAGCAGCTGAAGCCTAAACAGGAGAAATTCATGCCCAGGAGGAGATCACTTTGAAAACATAGGAGCTATCTGGATACTGTGGACTGTTTCATCTGCATGAAGACCAGTAAGTGCTTACTGTGTTTTCAGTGGTATAATTATAATCAGATGCTACAATGCTTGATTGATAAATCATGTTTCAAAGGATTAGGACATTAAGGAGAAAAGAGGAAGGGGTGAGAATTCAGAATTTATCAAGGAAGCTGATCAGAGTAACAAAGAGTCAGGGGAGGAGGAAGCGAATGACACATGATGGATTTGGAATAGAGAAATGTCTAGGTAATACAAACTGGTGTGTGTGTGTGTGTGTGTGTGTGTGTGTGTGTGTGTGTGTGAGAGAGAGAGAGAGAGAGAGAGAGAGAGAGAGAGGGACAGAGACAGAGAGAGACAGAGGGACAGAGACAGAGAGAGACAGAGGGACAGAGACAGGGACAGAGACCCAGAGAGACAGACAGAGACAGAAAGACACAGAGATGGTAGAAGACAGAGACAAAGGTGTAGATAAAGATAGACAAGACATTTGATTCCAATAAGGTGTTGAGTCTGGGTGAAAGTGATGAAGTGAACTGTTTCTAGATAAAGCCACCTGTCCCTATATAAAGCCATCTTCATTGTTTACAAACCATTGTCAGAAATCTGTTACTCTGGTCTGACACTAACCATTGGGTTCTAAGGAAATTGTATGTGTGTTAAAAGTCTGCTTCTTGCTGTAGATTGAGCTGAGTCAAAGACATGAGGATGATTCTGAAATCCTTGCCACATTTAACGTAACCATGCTGGAAGTACAATGTGTATTTAGCAACCATTTTGTTTGAACTCTTGTTAAAGCACCTTAGTGCTGAAATAATGTGTTTCAAGGTCAGGATCCTGAAAAGAATCTGAACATGACAGCCTGGGTAAACTTTCTGATAGTCATTACTGCAATGTTCATTTGTTCTACAGTTTAAGAAGCACATAGTGAAATAAAGAATGGGTTCCTTTCCTAGGTAGGTAGAAGGGGCACATGTAAATCTGGGGTAAGAGAAAAGGAGTATCTTTTCTTAGAGGACAAATACCAAATCTACTTTCAAAAGGTGAACAAAATGATACTTTTACATCAGGCTCAAGTCCTCCCCACCCCCCAATATCTTGCATTTTCTGACATTAGTATTTCTCCATCTTACCTACATTGTAGTGTTTATTCTCAGTTCAAATGACAACTGACAAAGGAACTTGAGATATTACATCAGTAAAGCACTGTAGCAGCTGGGCAGTGGTGGCACATACCTTTAATCCCAGCGCTTGGAAGGCAGAGGCAGGTGGATTTCTGAGTTTGAGGCCAGTCTGGTCTACCGAGTGAGTTCCAGAATAGCCAGGGCTACACAGAGAAACCCTGTCTCCAAAACAAACAAACAACCAAAAAAAAAAAACAAAAAACAAAAAACAAAAACAAACAAAAAAGCACTGTAGCAAGGATTGTAAGTTGTTTCTGCTAGCAATTTCTCCTTTATCCAAACAGTGGCATTCTAACCTAGGATAAAGACAGTCAGAATAAGAGATTATTTTATTCCATGCCATTCATTTGGAGATATGACTGTTACTTAGTGTCAGCTAATAGAATATAGGTAAGCTTTGGAGTACGTTTCTGCTTTATTGTCCTGTTATCTTGTAGCTGAGTGTGGATCTCACCCCTGGTCACAAGGTTCCAGCTTTAAGTGATGAGGTGAGACTACTATTTTGTATTCTTTTATTATTTCATTGAGCATTTAATAAAAGTTTGGGTTTTGTATTCTGTCTCTTGTAATTGTTTAAAAATTATTATTATTTTTTTGCTTTTGAGATTATAATACAATTACATAATATACCCTCTAATATCTCCTTCCAAAACCTCCTATATAACTCTCCTTTTTCTCTTGTAAATTCATGACTTCATTTTTATACTGATTGTTGTTACATGCATTAAAAAGCATAAATCTCTCACAATTAAATTATCATTTATATTTTATATAGTACAATGTTTCTTATGTCATTCTTATTCTATTTTTAAATTTTTATGGATTTTAATTAAAATATTATTAGATTACTTTCCTCTCTCCTTCCCGGAATTTTATTTTATAGGGAACTAAGCTCCATTGACTTAGTGACATGGACTATACTCATTGATCATCTATCATAGACTTTTCTATGAGAAGAATAAACTTAATGTCTTGCTTTAGCCATTAATACGACAAGAATAGAAACTTCTCTTAGTTGCAACTGAATTTGCTGTTCATGCATGCTATCATGCATTCAAGTAATCTCAAAAGTTTTCAAAAGAATGTAGAAAACCCAAAACTCCTACAAAGAGTTTGACTACTATTTTTCTTCCTCCATTATGTTGTCTCTGAAACTGGCCACAGGAAGAATTTTATTTCTTACTTGAATAGTTTAGTCTATTAATTAATATATTCATTACTGATAGGGTGTTTAATTGTCATTATTGATTGTCAACCTGGCAGGATTTGAAATCACCATGGGCATGAGTTTCTGGGCATGTCTGTGAGTAAGGTCTTATGTTAGGTTAATTGGAAGGGGAAGATCCACCATGAATATGGGTAGTGTTTTTCTATGGGTAACAGTCCCAGGTTGAGTAAAGAGCAGGTACCTGAACTCCAGCTTTCATCTTACTGACTGTGGATATAGGAGACTAGTTAGTTGCATCTCACATCTTCTAGCATGCTTTCCCCTCCAAAGACTAGATTACTTGCACAGAAATCCCAACTAAGTCCTTTCTCTTTTTGGAAGTTTTCAGTCTCAAAAGAAACAAGTACACCTACTTTATATAAGAACTTTGAAATTCTTTAGCAGTTCTGTGCATAAGTTCTTCACTATTCTACTATTATTTCATGATACATGCAAATAAATGATCATACTTGTCCCTTAGCTGTCTCAAACTATTTTTAGTCACTATTTTCATGCTGATCACTCTCCAGCAGAGGGAAATGTCTTTCAAAGGTGTATTAGAAGGTACCAGTCCTACAGTCCCATGTAAATGCCATTGCAGAATAGAACTGCTCTTTTTGTCTGTTTCCTCTCTTCTTTGCCCTAGTTTCTTTTTAGAGAGGGAGAGAGAAAGAAAGCTGGATGGATGAGGAAGTAGAGAGGATTTGAGAGGGGATGAGAAACAGAAAACCATGATTACAACGTATTGTATGAAAAATTTTTTAATTAAATTAAATTAATTAAAATTGATTTATTATTATTTATAATTTATATTTATGAATTATAATTTATATATTTATATTTATAAATTATAAATTCGCAATTTATAAAACTATAATTTATATTTATAAATTTACACTTTATAGTAAATTCATAATTTAGCATTTATTATTAATTTGCAAATTAATTATTAATTATTAATTAATTAAATGAATTAATTTCTTAATTAAATTAAATTAATTAAAAAAGAAAAAAGAGAAAGATTATTTTAGATGGCTAGCAAAAACAATTAAACAAAATTGGCTCTTTTGGTAAGTGGCCATATATATTCGATAATAAAAAAAACAAAAAATAACAAACAAACCCTCAACTCATCTAACCCATCCCACACCCAGATGACTTTCTGCAGAAGTAAGTTCTCACAGCCTCTGTATATGACACATCTTGCAAAGAAGTTTTTCAATCACTGTTTCTAATTATATATTTGAATGATGATCAGATGAAAAATTTTCTATCCCACCAGACTGCAGGTTGATGCATTTTGGAGCTATTCTTGTGCTCAGAATCTAACCAAGTATATCACAGTGATGGAATGCATGAATAAATTAGTGGGCAGTTCATGGACAGGGATGAGATTGGCAAGAAGCTCAGAAATGAGGCATACCAGACCACTCTCAGTAGCTTCAAATGTGTCTTGTATTGTTAGAAAAGATTAGGGAGGGAAGGGGGCTTATGGGACTTTCGGGGAGGGAGGAAACGGGAAAGGGGAAGTGATTTGGAATGTAAATTAAAAAAATAAAATAAAATAAATAATAAAAAAAAAGGAAGACCGCAAAAAAAGAAAAGATTATGGATATGATGTATATGTATGGAGAGAGAGAGAGAGAGAGAGAGAGAGAGAGAGAGAGAGAGAGAGAATATTATGTGGCCTATGAATTTTTAAGTCAGGGAGATAAATTGTAAGGGTCAAATCTGAAGTACAATCCTATTGTTTTAGGAGATTTGATCTTTTCTCCTTAAGTATATATTAGGAATATGATATTTCAAGTTTGGAAATATGATGTCTGTCAGTGAGACAGAAACAGAAAGGCATTTCAGATATCTTGCCTTAATACCACAGTAACAGGTTGTGGAATCCACATTTGGAGTCATGGAGAGGAAGGAGAATAGATATTAGTTTAAGGATCGGATAAATCACCTGAAAGTCAATGGCATATGACATAATGTGAAGGGACTTTGCTCAGGAAAGAGGTCTGCTGTGGCTACTCTGCCTGTTTTGTTTATACTTTAGGTCTTCATTGACTTATGCGAAAATCAATCCTTGTCGTCACCAAAGCACACGATGAAATCATATATGGATTACAAAAATCCATTTTTCTTTCTTGTTAGATGTATTAGTTGTCCTAGACACAATCTCTGTATATTTTGGATATTTTCTATTAGCATACTGGTTCTCTTTTCAATTTTGTCTCTGACAGTTTTTAATCTGGCATTATGGTACTTTAATCAACATTGCTTTACAAACTAAAGCTATCTTCTTTTATTAAGTAAACCATTCTTGAAAGACAACTTTCCTAATAATAATGAATGTCCAATGTTTTATATATATGCATATATTTGCATCTATGATAATTATTTTGATCATAAATTAAGATTTTTTTATATATTTTATATCACATTATATAAAAGTCCCAATTCTTATTCTTTCTATTTTTATACCACACCATCTTAACCAACAAATCTAATCTACATAAAATATAGCTAGCAAAGGAAGTAAACTTCATGCTATAAACTGTTTATGCATATGGATCCATGAAACAACTTACATTATACATTTGGATGTTAATCCTATTCTAGATGGCAATACTTTGAAGTATTATACCTTTGAAGTATGTTTATGTTCAGGTGGAGCTTAATAGCATGTTCTGAGCTATAATATTGACCTTATGTAATGGAGGGGGTTGTAAGGAGTTCACAACATATCATTCAGAGTGGGCAAGTGAGAGACAAGTTTGAAGGGGAAACTTGTCTATGCTATGATTCAGCACCATGCCTCAAATAACTAGAATACACGGCAGTCCTGTAAACCAGGTTTTGTCTTTATGACACTAACTAGCAGAGCACTGGACAGTGTTTCAGGTTATGTCATTTGAACTTTCCCCTTTCTTACTCTGAGATTGCCCATATTTACTTCTCTGCTTTTCTTTCTCTATAACATTTACCTCCATTGAACCTGCTCTGTATCTTCCTCTCTTACTTGTTTATTGTCTATTTCTTCCACAACATGCAAGTTTATGAAGTCAGAACCTTTGTTCACTCTGCTTAGAAGAGCATCTGACATTTATAAGGCACTCAATAAATACTTTAAAATAAATAAATACTGAAGATGTAGGTAGTAATTTATTGATAAGAGTGAAACCTTAAAAGAAGATAACCAATGGAGAAATGAATTTACAAATGTGGTTGCATAATGCTGCCTAGATGTAAGTGGAACCAAAGAGCTAGTAGAAAGGGAAGGAGGGAGGCAATCTAAAGGGATGACTAAAGTTAAACCATGTATAGCAATACTTAGTTTCATCTAGACTAATTTTGAGAAAAGCGAGGATGACGGATTTGTTTTAGCTGCTTCAGTTCCTGTAAGCTGCACATTGTGTTTATCTATCTACCCAGGAGGTTTTTCACATATATTTGAAATTTCAATTTCTGTTGGTCAAGAATACCCCAATAAAAATAACTTGCTTTTCAACCTAGAGAACCTTTTGAATTCAAATAAGTATTAAATGTCATCAAAATAACTCTATTTAACTTGTAATTTTGCATATCAAATCCTAAAAGAATGTGAAGAGCAACTGGAAAAATGCCCACAATATAGTCAGAAGGAGATCATGAGCTGTAGGAGTCCCAACTCTGCATGTCTTAGCCTCAAGTAATCCTTGAATACTGCTCTTCAGTTTCCATAATCAATATTTACAGTAACCATATTGTGTTATTAATAAAAGCCAAAACAACCTGCTAAGCAGTTAGAATAAAAGCAACTGCAAATTTTTTTCAGAGGAATCTTGTTTTACATAATTAAAACCAAATACTTTTCACAAAAACAAACATTCAGTTGAAATGAGTTGACCCAGAAAAGCTTGATTTTTGGTGGAGAAGGGTAAGCAAGGATTCATACAGACTTCTTATTCTTCAAGGAGCGATTATTTTATTTTCTCCTATGTTGAAATAAGAGTTCAACAGATCTCATTAATTAATCATGAAAGCAATTACATGCAACAAAAAACAGATGTGTTTCATAACATGTTAGGTATCAGATGTTGTATTCACATGACAAACTGTACTATAAATACTATTAATTTATATTTGGACTTTACACATAAAGGCTAAACCATGAATTTGGGTTGATTTGAAAGTGATGTTTCACAATGTTACTTTGTTTCTTCTGTGAAGCAGGCTTAGCAGTGCTTAATTTTTTTGTGGTGATTCTGGCAAAAGGATTTGCATACAGTTACAGGGACAATTTCTGCTCCTAGCTGACACAAACACAGGCTGATGTAAACATTCACTGTATGATTAGCCAGGCTTTTATGTCCCACTGAAGCTCACTCCATCCCAAGAAGTCAGCATAAATGCATGTCAGGGATAGAAGGTGAATGTTTTTGATTACTGGCTACTAACATTTTTCCTCGTGGTGCAAAGATGATCACGTAAATACAGCATGGCTTTGTGACCAGCATGCCAGTGATGGATGATGGCCTACCTGTTCAGCGTTACATTCCATCATGAAAGTTGTACTTTCTGTTTCAGATCCATAGTTCTCACACTAGTCATTTAAAATCTTTAACGGTCCACTGTTGTTGTTTTATGTAGTGAACATGATCAATGTAGGCTTTTAAAAGTAATGGCACTTAAGTTATTCTAAGGATGTTAATAAATTTTGGCTTCCTTCCTTATGAGAGCATGAACTTGAAATATTCTGTCTGTTTAAAAGAAGTACTTCATGTGTTTTTTGCAGGAAATATTAAAAAAGGTCGACCCGCCACTCTGGCTTTCCTGCCACCACTGCCAACTCTCCTGACCCTGCCAGGCTTCACCACCATGTACCAGTGGAGTCTCTTTCAGCTCTGTTCTTACCAAGCTACTCTCTCCCAGCAGGCTTCCACAGCATCTCAGCTGTGCTCCCTCTAGGCCATTGGCGGACCCACACTCCAGTAACCAAGTAAATTAAAACTCCTAAAGCTTAATTAGCCAATCTGATTTATGTATAAATAATATTACAATTTACAAGATATTAATACAATAATTTAAAAGCCAATTGATAAAGATAAAAGCTTTATCCCAATATTTCTAACCTTATAAAAACTTAGCTATTTTGGCTAGTAGGTGTCACACAGGTCCACGTTCAAAGCCATCTCGTTTCCTCTCCTCTCTCCTCCTGCCACCTGTCTGTTTCCCCAACTCCTAGTTCTGCCTCCCTTTTCCTGTCCAACCTCAGGCCTTCCACTGCCCTAATAAGACTGGACAAGGAAAATCCTGTAACATATGTTCATAATCAGAAGAGGGAACCGACCACTATAAGTTTGGGAGGATATATGTGTAACTTGTTTATGAATGTGTTTGTGTGTGTGTGTGTGTGTGTGTGTGTGTGTGTGTGTGTGTATGCATGCATGTGTATGTGTCAAGAAGAAAGAAAGAAGCTGTTATGCTCAAACTTCTCAGATATAATAACAATATTCCTCATATTATTTCACAATATAGAAAAAAGAGAAACATTGCCCAATTCATTTTACAATGCCATAGTTAACCTGATACCTAAACAACATGAAGACCCAACAAGAAAGAGAACTACAGAACAATTTTTCTTATGAACATAGATGCGAGAATCTTCAATAGCATACTTGCAAACTGAATCAAAGAAAACATCAAAAAGATGATCTACTACAATCAAGTAGAATTCATTGCAGAGGTGCAGGGATGGGTCAAAATATGTAAAATGATAAATGCAATTCACTATATAAACAAACTGAAAGAGAAAACCCACAGGATCACCTTATTAAATGCATAAAAGTCCTTGGACAAAAATCTAACACTCCTTAATAATAAAATTCCTGGAGATATTATGGACACAAAGGACAGAATCAACATTATAAAGGAAGTTTATAACAAGTCCTTAACCAAGATCAGCTTAAATGGAAACTCAAAATAATTGCACTAAAATCAAGAAGGGGAAACCATAACCAGAATATGGTATATGCTTATATATAGTATACTATATATATTATTTGCAGTAAAAGAAAACATACATACACTAACCTGCTTGAACAAGTCCTTCCACACTGTGATTAAAGTTTAATCTATGCCCTATGAGGTTTAAAAATAACTGTGAGGTTTCAAATTTCTTTCTAGAAAGGAAGAATTTGGGCAAGAATATAGATAGATTTAAGCACTAAATCAAACATTTTTGACTAGCATTGACCTAATTCTAGATTTAGTGTTTTATGCTCTACAGAAAGAAGACCTTCAGTAGTTTCAAGGCGAATTGTTAACCAAACTGTATCACAGTGCACTGAGGGATATTCTGAAGTATGAACGTCTTCCTTACTGTAATCTTCGCAGTGTTGTGACACTCGGCCCACATCTGCCTGAGGCTGTTACAGAGAAGTTGAAGGGTAGATACATAACTTCCCTGTATACTTGGAATGAGAGCAGTGAGCATCTCCCTAGTGGAAAGAGGAGAAGCCACAGCACCTCTTAGAAATAGCTATAGTACCTAGGAGTGCTTTGTGGTAATGAAACTTTCTGGATCAAGAATAAATCCTTAATAGAGGGAATGAAATTAATCCAAACAGAATAGAATCATGTTTTTCATTGTCTTATCATTTCTATCACAAGGAATGTAAAAAGGGCAGGCGGTAGTGTGAGAAAGAATAAATCTCTACCAATTAAGAGCAAAATGGTTTTGGTCAAGAACTCTCTCATTAGTATCTTTTATATAAAGGGAAGTTAATAAAGCTCATACTATGACCACAATGCACTTAATAAAATATTTGCTATAGATTAAGCAGATCATTGAAAATATTAAGAAGATATTATCACTGTTGTTATTGTTTCTATGATCATTAGATTTGATCAAATGGTGATGTTAAAAGGCTAGATTATTTTCTAATCCTTGCCATCGGGTTTGTTAGACTGGTACATTAGGTACATATAACACCTCTCTTCAAATACTCTACTGCAACATCTACAGGGGATTTTTTTCCTCCAATAGTCATAGGCTCAGCTATAATGCCCATTTATTAAAGTTTTTCAAATCTAAATATTTCTCCATTGTTATTTGAGGTGGAGAGTTATAATTAAACAATAACATAAATGTTTGGCTTGATTATATGGTAGAAATTCTCATTTTGCTTACAGACAACAAGGCGATAACAATTGCCTTTCTTGCAACATTTGATAAAAATTGTTCTACCTTGTCAGCTCATTATCTAGTTCTTAAAAGTATATAGATGAAGATTTATGATAAAAAAATCATTGCTCTAGATTTTCATTCGGCATGCTCCAGAACTGCCTACCAGCTGCATCAATTGCTGCTATAAAAATGCATCCCTTTCAGTTGTTTGCTTGTTTTAAAATAGAGCCTATATGCAGATGGGTTCTTGTTTGGTACCAGCCATGCTTCACCTGTAGAAATGCGTTAAGATGTATCACTGTACAAAGTGGCAACCAACAAACTGGGAAATGATCTTTACCAACACTACATCCGACCGAGGGCTAATATCCAATATATACAAAGAACTCAAGAAGTTAGACTACAGAGAGCCAAATAATCCTATTAAAAAATGGGGTACAGAGCTAAACAAAGAGTTCTCACCTGAAGAATATCTAATGACTGAGAAGCACCTAAAGAGATGTTCATCATCCTTAGTCATTAGGAAAATGCAAAACAAAACAACCCTGAGATTCCACTTCACACCAGTCAGAATGACTAAGATCAAAAACACAGGAGACAGCAGTTGTTGGTGAGGATGTGGAGAAAGAGGAACACTCCTCCGCTGCTGGTGGAATTGCAAGCTGGTACAACCACTCTTGAAAGCAGTCTGGCGGTTCCTCAGAAAACTGGGTATGACACTCACAGAGGATCCTGTTATACCACCCCTGGGCATATACCCAGAGGCTTCCCCTGCATGCAATAAGGACACATGCTCCACTATGTTCATAGCAGCCTTATTTATAATAGCCAAAAGCTGGAAAGAACCCAGATGTCCCTCAATGGAGGAATGGATTCAGAAGATGTGGTATGTTTACACAATGGAATACTACTCTGCAATTAAAAACAATGAATTCACAAAATTCTTAGGCAAATGGTCAGAACTGGAAAATATGATCCTTAGTGAGGTAACGCAATCACAAAAGAACACACATGGTATGCAGTCACTGATAAGGGGATATTAACCCAGAATCTCGGAATACCCAAGACACAATTGACATATCAATAGATGTCCAAGAAGATGGAAGGAGAGACCCCTGGTCCTGGAAAGACTGGATGTAGGGGAATACCAGGACAGAGAAGTGAGAGGGGGTTGAATGGGGAACAGAGGGAGGGAAGGGGGCTTATGGGACTTTCAGGGAGGGAGGAAACGGGAAAGGGGAAATCATTTGGAATGTAATAAAAAAATATAGAAAATTCAACAAAAAAAGAAAGAAATTCAAAAGCCCTGAGGACTTGGCACAAAAAGAGAGAGAGAGAGAGGATGACTTGGTAACTAAACAAGGTGATTTTATTCAAAGTTGCCTCGAGATATTTCAGTCAAATCATTGAGACTGATGACCTCAGTGACTGTCTCATTCATTCATCTGGAAACAATGTGGCTATCAATCAAAGTGGTGACCAGTACTTAATTCCTGCACTATCACTTGCTTTGGCTAACTTGGATTTTCCACACACTGTGATACTGAGTAACAAACAAAATGAAGCCAAGGCACCAGGAACAAAATACCTTTGCTCTCATGACTAAACCTGGGAAGTCATTTATCATTACTCTCAGTGGTTACTACCTCCTTGGACATGAGGAGATATTTATGTAGATAAGCATACTTTTATCATGGAGTTATTTCAAGGAAAGAAAAAAATCCATAGAAAATTCTTAGCTCAGTCTTCATTAACATTTTAGTAAATACCATAATTGACTTAAATACATTTGCATTTGGTAAAAGCACAATGTCAAACCAATGTTATTTTAAAGTATAAACTCTCCACCTGTCCTTTTGACAGTGTCCTTTGCCTTACAGTAACTTCGTAAATTTATGAGATCCCATTTGTCAATTCTTGATCTTAGAGCATAAGCTATTGGAGTTCTGTTCAGAAAATTTTCCCCTGTGCTCATATGCTCAAGGTTCTTCCCTAGTTTCCTTTCTATTAGTTTCAGCATGTCTGGTTTTATGTGGAGGTCCTTGATCCACTTGGAATTGAGCTTAGTGCAAGGAGATAAGAATGGATCGATTTGCATTCTTCTGCATTCTTACCTCCACTTGAACCAGCACCATTTGTTGAAAAGGCTATCTTTTTCCACTGGATAGTTTTAGCTCCTTTGTCAAAGATCAAGTGACCATAGGAGTGTGGATTCATTTCTGGGTCTTCAATTCTGTTCCATTGATCTACATGCCTGTCACTATACCAATACCATGCAGTTTTTAACACTATTGCTCTGTAGTATAGCTTGAGGTCCGAGAGAGGTTCTTTTACTGTTGAGAATAGTTTTAGATATCCTGGGTTTTCTGTTATTCTAGATGAATTTTTGAATTGCTCTTTCTAACTCTATGAAGAATTGAGTTGGGATTTTGATGGGGATTGCACTGTCTGTATATTGCTTTTGGCAAGATGGTCATTTTTACTATATTAATCCTGCCAATCCATGAGCATGGCAGATTTTTCCATCTTCTGAGATCTCCTTCAATTTCTTTCTTCAGAGACTTGAAGTTCTTGTCATGCAGATCTTTCACTTGTTTGGTTAGAGTCACACCAAGATATTTTATATTGTTTGTGGCTATCATGAAGGGTGTCATTTCTCTTATTTCTTTCTCAGCTTGCTTATTCTTTGAGCATAGGAAGGCTACTGATTTGTTTGAGTTGATTTTTTATCTGGCCACTTTGCTGAAGTTGTTTATCAGCTGTAGGAGTTCTCTGGTGGAGTTCTTTGGGTCGCTTAAGTATACTATCATATCGTCTGCAAATAGTGATAGTTTGACTTCTTCCTTTCCAATTTGTATCCCTTTGATCTCCTTTTGTTGTCTAATTGCTCTAGCTAGAACTTCAAGCACTATATTGAGTCAATTTTTCCTCTTTGTTAGTCATTAATGTGCAGCAGGCATGCTTAAGGCCTAGATATCTGGTGCAATCCAGTGACCTGAATGAATCAGCTCATGCTACACAGTCACATGGGCAAAACCAAAAGCACAAAACTAAAAACAAATGTCTTTATTTCTTAGGACAGTAATAGTTTTATCTGAGATGCCCATTAAATAACTCTCTTCCATTGCACATTGAAAAAAATGCATCTTCTAGGATTCAGTATGTGTAACACAAGGAATATAGCAATGTTTTTCCTTCTTACCCTTGAATACTTCCCTACTTATGCTTTGTTCTATTTGCAAGGATTACATTTCCACATTAGTAATCATTATCTTTACTAACGTAGATCAAGCAAAGGTCAAGGTCCCAAGCTGTGGAGTAGGTATGTGTGTTAATAGTTGCTTATATTATAAATTTTTGATGTGGGGCATTGAAGGCAACAGCTTTTGGAGTAGTTTTTATGAATCAGAGCCTCGTTATTCTTTTTCTCACTTCATACATGCCTTCTTCTTAGATGCTTCTTCTAAAATAACATTATAGTGTGTACTTTCAAAGCTATAGGTGTGGTTAATGCAATTCACAACCAGTTATTTACATAAACTTCCATGACACAAATCCAAATAATCGACATAAGAATTTTGAATAGAATAGAAGTAAACAGCAAAATGATGACTGACGTGAACTAATACTCCTCAATAAGCAATGGGTTAGCCAAGAATGATGGCTGAAAAAATGATGGTAAAAAGTGATACTTGAAATTCAAAATTAACCATGTAAAAGTAGCGGTGTAATGAAACTGGAAGATACCTGGGTATGAGCACAAAAATGACATGATGTTGTATTCCACACTTCTGACAACATAGGACCATTACAGATTTTTTAAAAATCAGAAAAGTGCAACTAAGGAAAAAAAAAACCAAAACATTTGTACATTGAATACAGCCTCCTAGGATTACACACCATCTTTTCTTAATTTTAACAGAATCTGGGGCTAAAGAGATGGCTTTAGGTAAAAAATGCAGGCTGCTCTTTTGGAAGACTTGATTTGTTTTTGATTTCCAGCATCTACATCAAGCAGCTCATAGCTGCCTGTTATTCTATCTCCAGGGCATCCACTCCCCTCTTCTGTTCTGTATGAGGAGCTTCACTTATAAATTGAGAGCTACACAGAAACACACAGACACACAATTAAAAATAAAAAAATCTTATGAGAAGTGTCTCTTTTTTCAACATTTATTTGATGTTCATCAATTGCTTCAAATTTTCCTCAGTTTTCATTTTTTTCATGAATTCCAGAAAAAATTACTTTGATATATAAAAATAGCCTTTTATGTTAAAACATTTTTGTTCTTACTGTACTAACTAAATGTTTATCCAGACTGAAATGGTTTTTATTATAGTTGCACAGATGAATTAAACAGATTAGTACTTATTTAGAAAATTTATGTTACAAAGATATAGATAGGTTGAGATATAGCATAGGAATAATTGTGTGCAAGTGCATATAAATGTATGTCTGAGAAAGAAGATTGAAAATGTTATTAAATATTGTTAGTTTTGCATGATTTCTCATTGTAATCTGAGTCTGGCAAAAGGAATAAAATCTGACAAATTTCCTGTTAATGCCTCATGAGTGACACCAGGGGAAAATGCTGGAACACACAGGGTGATAGAGTGCAAACCTAGAGCAAATGATGGCATGATCACATGAATTTGGGGCTGTGAAGACAGTGCAAGATGTATACCCTTTTCCTTCATGAATTTCCTTCATGTGAGTGTTGTCCAATTACAACACAAACCACAAAGACACACTCTCTCTCTCTCTCTCTCCAGTAATTGAAATTCAATTCCTAGCAAGACTTGGGGCTAAATCCACAGCCCCCAAAACATCAGACAAATGTCAGCCTCCTCTGGGTCCTAGGGTCCTAGCTCTGGCTATAATTCTTAGCCAAGACTGTTAACAGCAAGAAAGAAAACTCCCAATGTAAATAACACAGGTATGTGGCCAAACGGAAAGAATCTCAGCACAAACAGAACTGAGCTGAGAATCAGAGGGCAGGTCTACTTCAGAATAGTAACATTCCTGAGATTCCATGTTCTCATCTGTAAAATGAAGATACTCATGCCTTCTCTGTGTACTTCAGGGGATTACATATAGAATAAATTATATTAGGCTATGGAACTATGAAGGACTATACAGGACAAACACGATTGTTTAAGGTCATCCTTGATATGCTACAGAAGGGAGCTATGTGGGGGGAGAAAGCAACCTTCCCATCAATTAACACCTTATCTCCTGGAACCCCTCGGGAGAGGGTGTGTAAAGACAGCAATAGAGAGCTAATTGCACATAAGCAGGACATTTATGTTCATTTTGGATCTAGCTTGAACTAGCTTTTATTAAGTATCTTCTTTTAGCACACATAGGTCAACTTGCCAGTGTTCTGACTGCACTTTCTCATAATTCTGCTACCAATCTTCTCTCATTTAGTACAGTATTATTTTAGGCTCTTCTTCCTCCTTCCCCAAATTATTTTCTTTGAGTGACCTTATCTTTTCTCATCCTTTCTTGGTTTTAGTTAGCATTTTCTACAGATCAGTTCACACATAAGAATTTAAGTTCCTAAGTTGATTGAAAGTGGAATTATAAACATTTTCTGACAAAATTGGAGATTAACATGGAAAATATTTCTGATAAAATTGAAGAAATATATAGAAAAAATGTTAAAATTAAAGATTATCATGGAAAATAATACAGTTAAAATGTAGACATAAAAAGAACATTACCAAATTGAAAGAGGAATGTCAAATATTTTCTGATAAAATTGAGGATTTACATGGAAAATATTTCTGTTAGACTATGTTTTTTTGTTGGGGAATTAAGTCCATTGATGTTATATGATATTAAAGAATAGTGATTGTTGCTTCCTGTTATTTTTGATGTTATTTTTATGTTTGGTTAATTCCACTTTCAATCAACTTTGAAATATTTTTATGCCTACTATTTTATCTGTATAATTTTCTATGATAATCATCAATTTGAATGTTTTTCTATATTTTTCTTCAATTTTATCAGAAATATTTTCCATGTAAATCTTTAATTTCATCAGACAATATCTATAATTTTACTTTCAATCAACTTAGGAACATTTTTATACCTACTATTTTATCTGTATAATTTTCCATAAAATAGTCAGTTTTCACATGTTTTTCTATATATTTCTTGAATTTTATCAGAAATATTTTCCTTGTAGATCAATTTTATCAGAAAATGTTTATAATTCCACTTTCAGAAAACTTAGGAATATTTTTATGCCTACAATTTTATCTGTATAATTTTTCCATGAAATACTCAATCTTAACATGTTTTTCTATATATTTCTTCAATTTTATCAGAGATATTTTTCATGCAAATCTTCAATTTCATCAGAAAATGCTTATAATTCCACTTTCAATCAACTTAGAAATATTTTTATGCTTACCATTTTATCTGTATAATTTTCCATGATAATCTTCAATTTTATTGTTTTCCTACATATTTTTTCAATTTTATCAGAAATATTTTCCATGTAAATCTTCAATTTTATCAGAAAATGTTTATAATTCTACTTTCAATCAACTTAGGAATATTTTTATTCTTACCAATTTATCTGTATAATTTTCCATGAAATAGTCAATTTTAACATGTTTTTCTATATATTTCTTGAATTTTATCAGAAATATTTTCCTTGTAGATCTTCAATTTTATCAGAAAATGGTTATAATTCCACTTTTAATCAACTTAGAAATATTTTTATGCCTACCATTTTATCTGTAATTTTCCATAATAATCTTCAATATTAATGTTATTTTATATTTTTCTACAATTTTATTAGAAGTATTTACCATGTAAATCTTCAATTCTATCATAAAATGTTTCTACTTCCTTTTTCAATTAATTTAGCAAGGTTTTTTATGTCTACCATTTTACTCTTTAACTTTCCATGAAAATTGTTAATCTTAATGTGTTTTTCTATATGCTTCTTCAATTTTGTCAGAAACATTTTCATGTAAATCTTTAATTTTATCATAGAATGTTTTTACTTCCTTTTTCATTAAAAAACAAATAAAAAAAGTATTAGGCTTCATGAAAAAAAAAGAATTTATGTTCCTTAAATATAGCATGTTTTCTGACCTCCACATGTGAGCATACACAAAAAAGCATAGCACACAAACATAATAAATACATAAATATCAAATTAAAAAATGTATCTTGGCTAATAAACTCATCAATAGTCATATATATTATTAACTCTCTCTCTCTCTCTCCACACACACATACACACACACACACACACACACACACACACACTCACACGAGTCATTTCTCATCTTGCCACCAGATGAATGTGGCTCTAGACAACTAATCTCTGAAGGGCATTGGACATAATGTGTTTCTCTAGTTAATAAGTTTGGGATAAATGATAAACTATGTGTATATACTTTTACAATTTATAGCTTAGGAATCTAAAATCACAGAGAAAAACGTCAGATAAATAGTGAAACTTAAGGTTTGGTTTAAATCATTTTTAAAATATTCAATATTTGCAATATTCAGTCAAAGGAAGTAAGAGAAGAGAATATACCCAGTGGTTGTGTAACTATTGGCTTTGAGTAGAGAGCATGGGCTCCCTCTTCCTTCCCTCTGACCCCTTTCTGCCTCTCTCTCCTCCCCTCCACATGTTCCGGGCCAGCCTCTTCCATTCTCATTCTTTCTCTTTCTGTACTCTCTCTCCTCTCTTTCATGCCCTCAAATAAACTCTTTTCTATGAGAAAGAGAGAGAGAGAGAGAGAGAGAGAGAGAGAGAGAGAGAGAGAGAGAGAGAGAGAGAGAGAGAATGGTTTCATTTTCATTCATGGATATCCTCAATTAGGCATCTGTTTGTCCTTTCTTAATGCTTATATCCAAACGAGTGGATAAAACTTCATGCAAGTAGATGTGATCCATGACTGAGGAAATTCAGTTTCCACAAGTAAAGCCCCATGCATCTGTTTTCCTGTCAATTGGATCATCCTGGGCAGGTACTGTTCACCACAGAGTGTCATTCTGGATAAGCAACCTTGATACAATATACTCTGGAATGGCTCAGTGAACAAAGATGTCTGACACCAGGTCTGATGAACTGAGTTTGATCCCTGGTTACCATATGGTAGAAGGACACCACAGAGACCTGCAGCTTTTGTCCTCTGATAATGAAGGTGTGTGTGTGTGTGTGTGTGTGTGTGTGTGTGTGTGTGTGTGTGTGTGTGTAAACAATATTATTAAAGTTAAAAATAATAAGAGTGTTATGTTTTTCAAGTTTTCACTAGCAGCCATTTGTAAATCTCAATCAAAAACAATTCCCATTCTCATTTTTACTTTTAAATTCATATCTGCCTCATTTAAGAGACCAATCTACTAAACTGTTTTTTTTTAAATGATAGTCATCCTATTCAAAGTTTCTGTTTCTATAACTGACCCATCTGCTACTGATGGTATTTCTAAATACAAAACAGTCACTTCATTGCCTGGTGGAGAACACAGAAATGGAATTTCTGGCATAAGCAATAGTGTCCTTATGAGGAGAACAAAGAGATTGTATATAAGCCTAAGCAGTTTTATTTTATGCAGCAAGATAAAGGAGAAACAATCAAGCAGTATTTAGCAACCACTCACATTATTATTTCAGTATCAAATTCATTCTCCCTGTCTCCAAGAGGATGTTTCTCTCTAGTGCCCCCCTGCCATGCCTCCCCACACCCTGGGACCTCAAATCACTAGAGGGTTATGTGCATATTCTCTCACTGAGGCCAGACTAGGTAGTCATCTACTGTATATGTGTCAGGGAAGGGGTAGAACTCAGAGCAGCTAGTGTATGCTGCCTGGTTGGTGGTTCAGTGTCTGAGAGATTTCAGGGGTCTGGCTTAGTTGAGATGGCTGATCTTCTTATGGTGTTGACCTCAATCTTCAGCTTCTCCCAGTCTTTGCCTAATTTAACCACAGAAGTTCCTGACTTCAGTCCATTGGTTGGGTGTAAGTATCTGCATTTGTCTCAGGAGATGGCACCAAATTCTTTAACTGCTGTGGCCTTTAACTTGGACTGGCTCTTGGTAAGTTTTCATTAATATCAGCAAAACACTCGTATGTAGGCTTCCCTTTCTTTCCCAACTGTCACCAGTACATTTTTCTCATGCAGTTCATGCTAATATTCATGCATTTTCCTTGCTCTGCCCTCTCCATGCTCAGCAATCCGGCTTGATGTCTGTAGCTTTAAGCTTGCGTTTATACATGGAGAAAGTAGCTTTCTGCTTTTTCTGCTTAATTTCTATCATCAACAGAAAGTTGACCAGTCCCTATGAGTCACCCATATCTTTCCTTTTCCTACAAACATTTCCCAGGCAATAATCAGCATGTTTGTTCACATATGTCAACATATTATGAGAGCAATATCTTATTGCACAGCTGTACTGATTCAACTGGTCCCTGTGGCACTGGCACGAACGATCTCTGGATAAGTGACCATGTTTCAGTTTAAAATGCCTATCTAACAAAGTTCCTTTACTGACCACAAACACAATTGTAGGGGCTGTTACTGGAAGTTAGCAGTCTTTGTCGCTTTGCCACTGGCAGATACAGCTGACAAAATCATTCCACAGCTATCAGTTGATAGCTGTTCCATTTGTGGCACAAGTTGCTTCGTATGGAAATTCAGCTTTAGATGGCAGATCTTCTCTTAGTTCTGAATAACTCCTGCTAAAGAGCAAGTCATCGGCCTGGCGTTGCCAGGAGTTGAGGTGTTAGCTCATCAGGGACCTGATATTGGTGCTACCATTGTCTCTGAAAATTTGCATTGCTTTTAGTAGGTGAATATCAGGGTATCTTGTGTCAAAAAATTGCACCTTAGAACATATAAGAGTTAGTCTCAAACATATGAAGCTCTGATGATTTCAGGGACTCTATTCCCCAATAACATCTGTATTATCATTTGACAGTGTTGTTTTACACATGAAGTCTCGGACAATGGGCACACAAAAGCAGAGCCTATGAAAGCCTAATATTCGTTTTTATGAGAACTCAGGCATCTTTCATCCTTTGGGCTGTCTGCCGACTGGCAAAATATCACGTTTAAATTTATCCTCATTTTACATTTTGACTGAGAAGTGAAAATTTCCTAAATATGGTTTAAATTCTTTTTGGTAGACTGAGTAATGTCCTGCATTCACACTTCCAGGTTGGAACTGCCAAGAGTTTACTGACAACACTTCTAGCATATGGAACACCCTGGTATATATGCCACATATGGGCTCTGTGGTGGCCTCTGTGTAGACTCCAGTTTCTCATGCATAAGTAATGTCTCCTTGACCATGTTATTTGTCCACTATTAAAAGTCTTTTCGAATGTAGTATGAATGCAATGGCCCATATGTTTGGAGCAAAACAGCTTGAGAGCTTCTTTTAACAGAAGCCCACAGGCGCTAGTTCAAATTAACCTACTGAGAAACAAATTAAGTTTTGTGGAGGAAAAACAGTTACATATTTGAAATATCAAGAATTTTCCCCCTTTACTTGTGTTTAAAAATGGCTAAACTGATTAAATTCAAATATAAAATGTCACTTGTCATGGGCAACATACAAGCTTGTGGAGCTATCTTTAATATGTATAAATAGAAGATATAAAATTCTATTGAAAAACACTATCCAGTTCCACTGATGATAGCTAAACAAAATATTATCCATAAATACAATTGTCAGTTGGTCTTTTAATATTGCACAATAAAATTGTTTTATACTATAAATGAACCATATTGTTTGCTATAGCTTGATACTTGTCAAGCTATAGTCATTATTTAATCCCTGGCCAAATAAAGAAAAATTGTGATTCTCTTGGTTTAACTTAAAAATCTGTTGATTTTAACATAATTGCAAGATTTAATAAAATGTGAAATAATTTAACAAATATTATTTTATTTTAGTAATTCTACTAATTTCTATTTGGTTCTTACAATGACTCTAGTCTTGAGGAACCAACAGTAATAGCTCATAATTGGATACCTCCTCTGGTTCAGCAGTTCAGCAGAATGCAGAAAAGTTTAACAGTTTTTATTGCTTTTACTGACTTTCCTTTTTATGTAAGGTGCCAGTACCAGAATAGTCAAAGCATTCTCTCCTCTTTTCTAAGTGAAATTTGGGGGAATATCTTAGTAAATCTCTAAAATAAAGAAGACTTATTTAAGATTAAGAAGTTCAACACAATAAAGTTTCTGATATTAAAATTTAGTTTCTGATTTTCCAGTTTTTCTTTCCTTTTTAAAATAAAAAATAAAATAAGCTTTATTATAAAAAACTTGTAAGTAAATAAAAACGTTATATACCAAAATAAACCAGATCCAAAGTCTATACAACTTAATAAACTTATACATTTTTGTTTCAAAATTTTTGTTCTGCTTAACAGAAATCCATTGATAACATAATTATGTAAATGTCATAGTCTTGTCACATATAACAAATTTTATTTTTTATACCTATATTTCCTGAATTCATGATTTATGTGTTTTAATAAACTATTGACACCTTGGGCAACTAATTTTGTAAAACATTAAATTTTTAAAACTTCTTTCAAAGCAAAAGGTAGACATTTTGTCAGGCCGTTATAGAATAATAACTATATAAAACCTTCATTTTGGTCTCTCTGTGACTTAAAAAGCAATAGTCAAATTACAAAACATGTCCCATTTTACCTAAAAGAACGTGTTATCTATCCCTATGTTCTTTCTTCATAGCTCATAACGCTCCTCTCTTCCATAAAAGGGATTTATTTTTCTGATTTCATACAATAGACAGGATCCATATTTACTTCCTCCAGAAATCCAACTGAAATAATATTGCAGAGGAATAAAGCTCATAAAGGCACAGAAAACTAGAGGATTTATAAGAGCAAATTAGAAGTGTGAACAAAATATTGGAAGCCAGAAAGCAGATGGGAAAGTAAGGACATATGGAGACAAGTAGAAATAGCTGTAAGCTCTGTATTGACCACTGGGGAAGCTATAAAATATAAAAATGGTTTAACTGGCTATATCAGATACTACTGAAGCCTGGAATATTGGAGAAATTGGGTTAAGCACTTAGCTGTCTTGAGTTTGGGCATGAGATATGAGGTTGCCCATCTGGAAAGGATGATCCCAGAGGAAGTTCAAGATATTGTAGTCAAAAACAGTGACAATGTGAAATACTACACACACAAGAAAAGGTGAAGAAAACAAGTTCTTTTCCCAGGACCCTACTGAGGATTCTAGCACCTAAATGTGCACACAATAACTAACAGTCTGCAGATCCTTTTCTGGAGATATTTTCTAAACCATGAAGGACAGGTATAGGAAGAAGAAAGAGTTATATCCTTCTTTAGTCAATCTCTTGCTAATCTTCCTTGATTTCTACAGGGCTTGGAGTCAGCCTTTTAATGTCACAATCTTAAATAAGACTAAATAGGCTAGAGGTATGAAACATTTAAGAAAGCATCTAATATCAAAGACAGATATTTAGAAAAAAGAAACAAGGAAATAAAGGAAAATATGACCAAGAGAAAGAAGACTTTGAAAACTAACACCATTATTATTGATATGCCCAAGTATCTAGAGAAAATAACGTACCCGTGAAACAAGGAGTAAACATTTCAATGATTGATTTACTAAAACAGCAACTATAAAGACAAAAAAATGTCAATTCAACAAATGATGGTAGAAAATGTTAGAAGAGAAAATGAGAAGATATCAAAGAAAATAGAACAAAAGGGGGTCTGTGCATGAAGGGTACCACACAAGCTTAGTGACCTGAATGACAATCCCAGCACTCATGTAAAAGTGGAGGGGAGATTCTGAAAAGTGGAAGGGAGATCAGGGAGTTCCCTGGTCACCACATATGCAACAATACCAAGATTTCATGAATATGCATCCCACTAGTAGTTTCACAATAAGAATAACGATTAAAAAGAAAAGAAATAGAAGAATGAACAAAAGGAGATATAAAAAAATTAAATTAGTCCAGAAAATCCACTAGTTAGCCAACAAGAGTTATGGAAAGGGAAAATGCAATTCTATAGCGTGAAATATTAAAAAAGCACATCAACACTAGCGCTGACTGGCAGTCTCTTGTCTGTTTCCAGTCCTGCAGACAGGCTGAGACCACATTTTAACATTTTTGCTTTTAGCCAAAGCCTGTTCCACCAAGGTTGGCTCTCTGACTCAGAGCTTGGAAATCACTCTCTCTACCCCATGACTGGCTGCTGCCAAGCCTGTCCTGCACTTCCAAATTCCTGTGGCTAGCTGGGGTACACTTCTTGCAAACACACCCTGCTGCAGGTACCTTTCTCTGAAACCCAGCTGAGTCCGTGCATGAAGGAAAACACCACACAATCTTAATTTAAAATCAACAGATAACACAATTGTTGGGCACAGAACCTAGCATCCTAATTCGATAAACTATGCTATGCTAGGAATCTTCCGGTTGTGGATCCTAGTGGATCCTTGGATCCACCACTTGAACTAACAGGCTCCATCTTCCTACATTGTTTCTGCCTTGCTCAGCACCTTTCAAAAAGCATGTTTTTTTTTTTTCACCGGTGTTCCCTCTTCCTCTCCCTGACCCAGAAGTCCCGCCTCCTCGCTCAGCGATTGGTTTCTTGTAATCTTTATTAGGGGAAAATTCCACTTCACAATTCAAAGAGGAACATTTAAAATACACAGGGAGACAGTTTTCTGGAAATTGTGGAAATTTGAGGATACTGATGTTTTCATTGAAAAAATTTACCCAAAACAATTAATTTGAGTAAAGAGCAAGTCTCTCACACTGTTCATGGATAGATGATTCACTTTGGCTCTCACACAGTGCCAAGGGAGAAATTTCTTAGGTTGTTACAGATGGTTTTCAAAAATGTGTGGATAAAAAACAGCTTCAGAAACAGAGATAGTATTATCCCCTGAAGCACAGGGTGAACTTTTTTTCAATGGTTTTGAAAGTTAGAGGGTCTGAACTGGAAAATAAGGTCAGTATGCAAACTGCTCATGATAAAAGATTCAGGAACTCTATGCTCAGGCATACTCTGTTTTGATGTGATCCATTTTTACAGAGCTGTTATCTGACTATTAGATTCACTCGTGTGGTGGTTGCTAATCAAGTAGAAGAAAGTAAATTCAAAAATGACATTCAGCTAGGTATGATGGATCACTGAGGAGGTAGAGGAAGGCTGTTAGTTTGAGGACAGACTGGTCTATATAGTGAGTGTTAGAGTGTTAGAATGGCTACATGTTGAGATCCTGTCTCAAACAATAGCAGCAACAAATAAACAACAATATAACCAAAGACAACTTTCCCCCAAGACCTTCAATTGTTACTAGCACTACTCTGGACAATAGATTCCCTTAGCAATTCAGTTTAGTCTTGGCTTTGCCAAATTCAAGCAATAATACTTATTCTGTTTTCAATCTATTTGTGTCTCTTCTCAGAAAAATCCTTTCAGGCATCTATGAACATTTATTATATATTTTTATCATCATATATATGTCTATGTTCTGGTGTTACTGGTGTCTTTTTGTGTGGCCAAGTTTTCTTTTACCAGTATGCCAGTTAGAATGGATTAGAGTCTGTCATAATGTTTTCATGAGAGTTTAATTCTGTTTTAAAGGTTTATCAACAAATATGACCCAAGTCTCCTTTTCTTTTAATGGGATAAAATATTTTGACAATACGAATTTAAGAAAAAAATTTATTCTAGCTCACAGAAATGCTGTCAGTACTGTTTCATCACAATTATAATGACCCTTAAATAAAGGTTTCTGTGACTGATGATTTTGCCCACTAGAGTCTTGGGATACTCCTTGGTGATTAATCTCTAATTCTCTTTGGCATAGCTACCAGGTACATATTTTTTGAAAGTGGCTCTTAGTTTGCCATTGATTTTTCTTTAAATTGTATGACTGATGTTTAGAAGATTTGTGACTATTTGGCTTGGCATTTCCATTGTCCTCAGTGTTTACTTGATGCCTAAGAAGCTATGCAGAATTAGCAGGCCTTAGGACATTTCTCGCTTAGAAATGGCAGCATTTCAGCTTCAGGTGAAAATATGGTACTCTATTGAATGAACTGAATTTCAAAGTCAGTGGCAACACTCTCACTTGTACTCCTCAAAGAAGCTGGGCTCTTCACCTATGACTCGACTAAGCTAAGAGACAGAGGTGTTTTCCCAAATGCTGCAGCAATACACACTCTGCCAGCTTTACTGAAGGACATAGTCACATCTCAGTGGAAAGAGCTCAATGCTGGTCTCATAGCTCTGTGAGTGTCTGTAGGTGTGTGCCACATGAACATGGCTGAAGCTTCTTTATGAGACTGAGTTGTTTAATCAAATTGTAGTCACTCAATATAATCTCTGAAGTGTTCCCTTACATCAGTGTGTAATAATTTGAAATAACCATTCTTTGAGAAGACAGATTAAAAGCGAGACTGAGGCATTTGTGTTATCTACCTTGCCAATACTCTCTCTGAACCTATAATCATGTGGGCAAAGGCTACACATCCTCCACAATCAACCAGGCAAATCATAAAGAGATTTGTTGCACAAGTCTCTATTTATATGTCATCTAACCTTTAGATAAGATCAGAGATCTCTTGACAATGAAACTATGTTTGTTTTATTCGGTGATGCTTCCTGAGATTGTCTGAATTCTTATTTGTCTGTACCTGAAAGAAATTATTAACTGCAGGGACATCCAACACTGTGCAAATATAATCTAGATACTTCATGCAGTTTGATCATAAATAATATTTAAAAAAGCGCAGGAACGAAAACCACTACTGTGATGGCAATATACAAGGAAGACTAGGGAGCTGAAATGTAGATGTAGTTGTTCTTTGTGATGTATGTGTTAGATGTTAAAGGACTACCTATCAATCTTTCAAAGTAGAAAGCTATTAAATGTATAATGTGAACTTTAAGAATTGTATAGAATGCTAGTTTTTGTTAAGAAGTAACACATATATACTGTAAAGAAATAACCAAAAAAGCTAATAGAGATTGCTTTAGAGGGTGAGAACTGGGATATGAGGGATATAGCAAATAATTGTCAGATATATCTATGCGTATGTGACTTTAAATCCCACATTCTTGCTGCATTAGTATATTCTAGCTGCCACGACAACATGCCACAAATGTCAATCCATCCTACCACCCCCGGCCTACAAGACGATGCCCCTCCACCCAACCCACTCCCACCAACCCCCCTCCCTCGATTTTCCCATGCTGGGGCATCTATTGAGCCTTCATATGACCTAGGATCTCTCCTCCCACCGATGCCCGAAAAGGCATTCTTCCAACACAGTTGCGGCTGGAGTCATGTGTACCCCTTGGTTGATGACTTAGTCCCAGGGAGCCCTGGGGGTTTGATTGGCCTACATTCTCATTCTTGCAATGGGGCTGTAAACCCTGTCAACTCCTCCAGTCCTCCCTCCAACTCCTCCATTGGAGACCCCCGCTCAGTCCAATGTTTGCTGCAAGCATCTACCTCTGTATCTGTAAGGCTCTGGCAGGGCCCCTCAGGAGCTAGCCGTATCAGGTTCCTTTCAGTAAGCACTTCGTAGCATCCACAAAAGTGTTGGGGCTTGGTGACTGTTTATAGGATGAATCCCCAGTTAGGACAGTCTCTGTATGGCATTTCCTTCAGTCTCTGTCCCACACTTTGTCTCCATAATTGTTCCTGTGAATATTTTGTTCCATTTCTTAGAAAAACCGAGGCACCCACACTTTGGTCTTCCTTCTTCTTGAGCTTCATGTGGTCTGGTCTGTGACTAGTATCTTGTTTATTCTGAGCTTTCAGGCTAATATCCACTTACCAGTGAGTGCATAGTATGTGTGTTCCCTTGTGATTGGGTTACCTCACGTAGGAGGATATTTTATAGTTCCACCCATTTGCCTAAGAATTTCATGAAGTCATCATTTCTAATAGGTGAGTAGTACTCCATTGTGTAAAATATATCACATTTTCTATATCCATTACTCTGTTGATGGTTGTCTGGGTTCTTTCCAGTTTCTGGTTATTATAAATAAAGCTGCTATGAACATAGGGGTGTCTTTATTACATGTTGGAGCATCTTCTTAGTATATGCCCAGGAGTGGTATAGCTGGATCCTCAGGAGTACTTTGTCTAATTTTCTGAGTAATCTCAAAATTGATTTCCAGAATGGTAGTACCACCTTGTAATACTACCAGCAATGGAGGAGTATTCCTTTCTCCACATCCTCTCCAGCATCTGCTGTCCTCTGAGTTTTTGATCTTAGCCATTCTGACTGGTGTGAGGTGGAATCTCAAGGTTGTTTTGATTTGCATTTCCTTATCACTAAGGAGGTTGGCCATTTCTGTAGGTGATTCACAGGCATTCAAGTTTCCTCAGTTGAGAATTCTCTGTTTAGCTTTGTACCCCTTTTTTATTAGGGTTGTTTGACTCTCTGGAGTTTAACTTCTTGTGTTAACTTCTTTGTATACATTGGATATTAGCCCTCTATCAGATGTAGGATTGGTAAAGATCTTTTCCCAATTGGTTGGTTGCAGTTTTGTTCTATTGGCAGTGGCCTTTGTCTTACAGAAGCTTTGTACTTTTATGAGGTCCCATTTGTCGATTCTTGTTCTTAGAGAATGAGCCATTGGTGTTCTGTTCAGGAAATTTTCCCTTGTGCCCATGTGTTCAAGGCTCTTCTCCACTTTCTCCACTATAAGCTTCAGTGTATGTGGTTTTATGTGGTGGTCCTTGATCCACTTGGATTTGAGCTTTGGACAAGGAGATATGAATGGGTTGATTTGCATTTTTCTACATGCTGACCTCCAGTTGATCCAGCATCATTTGTTAAAAATGCTATCTTCTTTCCACTGGACATTTTTAGCTCCTTTGTCAAATATCAAGTGACCATAGGTGTGTGGGTTCATTTCTGGATCTTCAATTCTATTTCTTTGATCTTCCTCCTGTCTCTGTACTAATATCATGCAGTTGTTATCACTATTGCTCTGTAGTAGAGCTTGAGGTCAGGGATGGTGATTCCCCCAGAATTTCTTTTGTTGTTGAGAATAGATTTAGCTGTTCTGGGTTTTTGATTCCAAATGAATTTGCAGATTACTCTTTCCAGCTCTATGAAGAATTGATTTGGAATTTTGATGAGGATTGCATTGAATCTGTAGATTACTTTTGGCAAGATGGCCATTTTTATTATATTTTTTTCTATATATTTTTTTTATTTACATTCCCAATGATTTTCCCTTTCCCGGTTCCTCCTTCCTCGAAAGTCCCATAAGCCCTCTTCCTTCTGTTCCCCATTCAACTCCCTCTCGCTTCTCTGTCCTGGTATTACCCTACATCCAGACTTTCCAGGACCAGGGGTCTCTCCTTCCATCTTCTTGGAAATCTATTGATATGCGTATTGTGTCTAGGGTATTCCGAGATTCTGGGTTAATATCCCCTTATCAGTGACTGCATACCATGTGTGTTCTTTTGTGATTGGGTTACCTCACTAAGGATGTTATTTTTCAGTTCTGACAATTTGCTGAAGAATTTCGTGAATTCATTGTTTTTAATTGCAGAGTACCTGCCAATCCATGAGCATTCATGATCTTTCCATCTTCTGAGTTCTTCAGTTTCTTTCTTCAGAGGCTTGAAGTTCTTGTCATACAGATCTTTCACTTGCTTGGTTAGATTCACACCAAGGTATGTAATACTATTTGTGACAATTGTGAAGGGAGTCATTTCCCTAATTTCTTTCTCAGCTTGTTTATCCTTTGAGAAGAGGAAGGTTGCTGATCTGTTTGATTGAATTTTAAATCCAGCTACTTTGCTGAAGTTGTTTATCAGCTTTAGGAGTTCTCTGGTGGAATTTTTGGGTCACTTAAGTATAGGCTCATATTATCCTCAAATAGTGATATTTTGACATCTTCCTTTCCAATTTGTACAACTTTGGCCTCTTTTTTTGTGTAATTGCTCTAGCTAGAACTTCAAGTGTTATATTGAATAGATAGGGAGAGTGGGCAGCCTTGACTGGTCCTGATTTTAGTGGGATTGCTTCAAGTTTCTCTCTATTTAGTTTGATGTTGGCTACTGGCTTGCTGTATATTGCTTTGAGTATGTTTAGGTATGGGCCTTGAATTCCTGAACTTTCCAAGACTTTTAACATGAAGGGATGCTGAATTTTGTCAAATGCTTTTTCAGCATTTAATGAAATGATCATGTGTGGTTTTTTTTTGAGTTTGTTTATGTAGTGGATTACATTGATGGATTTCTGTATATTAAACCATCCCTGCATTCCTAGGATGAATCCTACTTGACCGTGGTGAACGATTGTTTTGATGTATTCTTGGATTCCGTTGGCATTATTTTATTATTTTTGCATCAATGTTCATAAGGGAAATAGGTCTGAAGTTCTCTTTTCTTGTTTGATCTTTGTTTGGTTTAGGTATAATTGTTATTATGTCTTCATAGAATGAATTGGGTAGTGTTCCTTTCATTTCTATTGTGTGGAATAGTTTGAAGAGTATTGGTATTAGGTTTTCTTTGAAGATCTGATAGAATGCTCCACTAATCCCATCTGGCCCTGGGCTCTTTTTTTTGGGGGGGGTTGAGAGACTGTTAATGACTGCTTCTATTTCCTCAGGGTTTATGGGACTATTCAGATGGTTTATCTGATCCTGTTTTAACTTTGGCACCTGGTGGGTATCTAGAAAATTGTTCATTTCATCCAGATTTTCCAATTTTGTTAAGTACAGGCATTTTTAGCAACTTCTCATGATTTTTTGATTTTCCCCAGATTCTGTTGTTATATCTGCCTTTTCATTTATGGTTTTATTAATTTGTGTATTGTCTCTGTGCCTTCTTGTTAGGCTGGCTAAGGGTTTAATCTATCTTGCTAATTTTCTCAAAGAAGCAGCTCCTGGTTTTGTTGATTCATTATAGTTCTTTTGTTTGTTTTTGTTTCTGAGTTTGATTATTTCCTGTTGTCTACTCCTCTTGTGTGTATTTGTTTCGTTACGTTCTAGAGCTTTCATATGTGCTGTCAAGCTGCTAGTGTAAGCTCTCTCCGTATTCTTTTTGGAGCTATGAGTTTTCCTCTTAGCACTGCTTTCATTGTGTCTCATAAGTTTTGGTATGAGGTGCCTTCATTTTCATTAAATTCTAAAAAGTCTTTAATTTCTATATTTCTTCCTTGGCCACTTATCATTGAGTAGAGCATTGTTCAGGGTCCATGTGCATTTGCATTTTCAGTTGTTTTTGTTGGAACTTAAAACCAGCCTTAGACTGTGGTTATCTGATAGGGTGCATAGAATTATTTCAATATTCCTGTATCTGTTGAGGCCTGTTTTGTGGCCAATTATATCGTCAGTTTTGGAGAATGTACCAGGAAGTGCTGAGAAGAAGGTATATTCTTTTGCTTTAGCATGAAATGTTCTATAAATATCTGTTAGATCCATTTGGTCCATAACTTCAGTTATTGGCACTGTGTCTCTGTTTAGTCTCTGTTTCCATGTTTTGTCCATTGCTGAAAGTGGAGTGTTGAAGTCTCCCACTATTATTGTGTGGAGTACAATGTATGCTTTTAGCTTTAGTAAAGTTGATTTTATGAATGTGGGCGCCCTTGCATTTGGTGCATAGATATTCCAAATTGAGAGTTCATCTTGGTAGATTTTTTCTTTGACCATTATGAAGTGTCCTTCCCTATCTTTTTTGACAACTTTTGGTTTAAAGTCAATTTTATCCGATATAAATATGGCCACTTCAGCTTGTTTCTTGGGACCATTTGTTTGCAAAATTGTTTTCCAACCTTTGACTCTGAGGTAGTAACTCTGTTTGTACCTGAGGTGGGTTTCTTGTATGCAGCAAAATGTTGGGTCCTGTTTACGTATCTAGTCTGTTGGTCTAAGTCTTTTTTATTGAGGAATTGAGTCCATTGATGTTAAGAGATATTAAAGAACAGTGATTCTTACTTCCTGTTCTTTTTGTTGTTAAATGTGGAATTATGTTTGTGTGGCTATCTTCTTTTGAGTTTGTTGAAACATGCTTTTTCTAGGGTGTAGTTTCTCTCTTTGTGTTGGTTTTTTTCTACCCATTATCCTTTGTAGAGGTGGGTTTGTAGAAAGATATTGTGTAAATTTGGTTTTGTCATGGAATATCTTGTTTTCTCTGTCTATGATAATTGAGAGTCTTGCTGGGTATAGTAGCTTGGGCTGGCATTTATATTCTCTTAGAGTTTGTATGATATCTGTCCCAGATCCTCTAGCTTTCATAGTTTCTGGTGAGAAGTCTGGTGTAATTCTGATAGGTCTGCCTTTATATGTTACTTGATCTTTTCCCCTTACTGCTTTTAATATTCTTTTTTTGTTTAGTGCATTTGGTGCTTTGATTATTATGTGGCAGGAGGAATTTCTGTTCTGCTCCAGCCTATTTGGCTCTCTGTAGGCTTCTTGTATGTTCATGTGTATCTCTTTATTTAGGTTAGGGAAGTTTTCTTCTTTAATTTTGTTGAATGCATTTACTGGCCCTTTAATTTAGAACCCTCACTCTCTTCTATACCTATAACCCTTAGTTAGGTTTGGTCTTTTCATCGTGTCCTGGATTTCGTTTATGTTTTGGTTCAGAAGTCTTTTGCATTTTTCATTTTCATTTACTGTTGTGTCCATCTCTTCTAAGGTATCTTCTATACCTGAGATTCTCTCTTCTATCTCTTGTATTCTGTTGGGGATACTTACATCTGTATTTTCTTTCCTAAGTTTTCCATTTCCAGGTTTGCCTCCATTTATGTTTTTTTATTGTTCCTACTTCCACTTTTAAGTTTTGAATCACTTTATTCAATTCCTTCACCTGTTTACGTATGTTTTCCTGTATTTCTTTCATTGAGTTATTGATATTCTCCTTAAAGGACTCTATTGTCTTCATGAGATAGGATTTTAGTTCAGTTTCCTGATTTTCAGGTGTATTGTTGATTTTAGGGCTTGCTGTGATGGGAGAACTTTTTTCTGATGATGCCCTTGTACATTGGCTTCTGTTGATCATGGTCTTGCTCTTGCCTTTTGCCATATGGATATCCCTGGTATTTGTTGGTCTGGGTGATTGTCTGGAGTCTGCCTCTTTTGACCCTGGATTGCTTCAGTTCTGCTGGTAGACCTGCAGCCATTGCTGTAATAGACCACCTGTGGGGCTTTCCAATCGGGGACCTCTTCACAGGGGTAGAGAGGGTTCTGATCTATTACCCTGGCTGCAGTAGATCTCCTGGGAGACCTTCAGACTGTTGGGTCAATTGCTCTGAGTGCAGCTGGTTTTCAACTGCTCTGAATGCAGCAGGTTCTCAACTGCACTGAGTGCAGTGGGATCTCAACAGCTCTGAGTGCAGTGGGTTCAACTGCTCTGAGTGCAACGGGTTCTCTAGGATGTATCAGGAGATGATGTCTTCACTGGAGCAGATCAGGCAAGAGTCTGCCCCAGAAGAAAGGACTGGACAGCAGAAGGGGCAGAAGGAACGGAAGGGGAGTGGTATTCTGAGGGTGGGAGTTTTGGTGGTTGATAGGTAGTGAGTACACAGTGCCCCCAGAAGAAGCCCTGGAACTCCAGAGGTGGAAATGGGGTTCTTACCAACTGTTCTGAGTGCAGCAGGTTCTCTAGGATGGATCAGGAGATGGTGTCTCCACTGGAGCAGACCAGCCAAGAGTCTGCCCCAGCAGAAAGGGTACCATCTGCTTTTATAGAAATACTTCTTCAGAAATATCTCTTTTAAAATTACATTTGCTTATTTAGTGTGTGTGCATATGTGTGTGTGTGTGTGTGTGTGTGCATGTGTGTGTGTGTATGTGTGTGTGTGACATATGTATCATATCTCCTGAGAGGTAGTTAGTGGAAAATTTGCAGGAGAATTCTTTCTTCTCCCTCCATGAAGATCCTGAGGATTGAACTGTGGCTATCGGGATTTGATAACAATCACCATCATCAGATAATCCATTTTATCAGTCCTTAATCTTCTTGTCTATATATTCTCTCTCACATTTTTGTTCCTCTTGTTTGGCCTTCTCTCAGATTTAATTTTCCCCCCAAGAATCTAACCTCGAAGTTTTTCCCATTCCTATAAAGTAATTGGATGTTTATAGCAAGAGGAGTAATAAAGAAACTCACCTCTGTGGTCTGTAACTAGTTATTTCTCTTATTCAGACTGTGTTCTATAAGTCAAAACTAGCTCTGTTTAAATCCTTTGGGAGGCATACATGAATCTGACAACAAACATTGCAATTCAAAAGCAATGATAAGAATTCTGCTTTATCACAGTGCAATTGAGAAGATTCTGACATTAACTCTGAAGAAGATTAATGAGAAATATAAAATAGGATTGGACCAGGAGATAATTAATATATTGCCTGGCATCTTTGTCATTTGAAAATAACAGAAAACGTGGGGAAAGCACTGATAAACCCTAAAAAGGACATGGTACTTAGAACATTGGGGAAGTGGAAATGGTCAATCAGTACCAAAGACAGCAGAACATAAATGACCACCAACAAATATCTATTATCTACCTATTATCTATATGAATTGATCCACCTATTATCTATTTATCTACTATTAATCTACTATCTGTCCATCTGTTCATCTGTCTGTCTGTCTGTCTGTCTGTCTGTCTGTCTGTCTATCTATCTATCTATCTATCTATCTATCTATCTATCTATCTATCTATCTATCATCTATCTATCATCAATCTTTTGCAAGGGTCTCATGTGTTTCAGGCTGTTCTAGAATTTCATGTGTATCTAAGGATAATTTTGAACTTTTGCCTCTCCTGCCTACCTTTTGAATGTTAGGATTACAAACTTGCAGCATCATGTTCTATTTTTTATTTTTTGTTGTTATTGTTGCAGTGTTAGAGATCCATAGTCTTCTGCATTCTGCTTCATCCCTGCCTCCATGTATATTTATTTAATTTACATTGTATCTTTATCTTGCAAATAACCTCTAAATAACCTCTAAACTTAGTTTGGAGTACAGATTGTATAGCATAGTAAATTTAGGTTTGGATGACCTTGAACTCAAAATCCTCCAGCCTTAGCATTCTTAATTGGACTGATAGCCATGTATCATCATACTGATCTTCTTTTCCACATTATTTTACTTTGACTTTGTAACATTATTATGCTAGAAGGTATTTAAGGAAAACACATTCCATAGCTAAATATATTCAAGTTCATCACACTTTATCTTAATTAAATACTCTATTATCAAAACTTAATCAAATGCGTGAAAATCTACAACTTAGAAGAAACTTACCACCTCACCTGGGCAGCACAGTAGAGCTGTACAGTGGTGTGTATGTTAGAGTGATTCTTCACCCTGCCCCCAGTAGTGCAGGCAACAACAGGATATCTGAGAGGAACTCCCATCAGAATACAGTAATAATAGTGTAGCAGAAGCCAGAGGGCTTAAACCACACCAAGGGCACATTCCAATGAACTTTTGAAAGTAAATCTATTTGAGGCCAAAAGGGTATACTGTGTGACACACTGTGACGCATTGTGGAGTCCATGGTGAGATTATTAATCTATTTTTATTTTTAAATGTTTTATTTTTATTTATTTGATAGAGGGGAGATTGCAAGGGCAATATGGAGGACATGAGGATAAGTGGGATAGGGGTGCTTGATGTGAAATTCATAAACTGTCAACAAAAAGTTAAAAAAGTAAAAATAAAAGCCAAGAGGAGGAAGAGGAAGAATAAGAGGAGGAGGAGGAGGAAGAGGAGGAGAAGGAAGCAGCAGCATTGGAGCAAATTTGTTAAAAGAAAATGTTGTCAGTTCAACCCCCTCTATGGGACTTTCGGGGAGGGAGGAAACGGGAAAGGGGAAGTGATTTGGAATGTAAATTAAAAAAATAAAATAAAATTAAATTAAAAAAAAATAAAAAATAAAAACAATGGTAGAACGTTCTCACATGTTTTACACATATTCCCCTATTTCACATTTTTTTGTGCATTCATTATAATCATCAAGCTAATGTTGTTGTGTTGCTAGTAAAAATCTATATGTTTGTCAAAGATCTTTTGATTGTTCTAACTTTTTGCATGCATTCAATATATTGAACACTGTTAAAAGCCAAAAAAAAAAAAAAAGAAAATGTTGTCAGAAAAATCAATGCCTTCCACAAGCAGTACTTGCCTGCCACTTTGCTAAGTGTTACAGACACAAAAGTGTTGAAATGTGTTCTCTTCCAAGATATCAACTGGCAGAAACAAACACGTGTGCTATTTAATTTTCACATACAATTAATTCTATAAAATTCAACAAAGGGAAAGAAAAAGGCCAGTGAATTCCATATACCTTTAGTCTGCTGTCCTTCAGAATAGTCGTCAGGCAACACTCCTGGTGGTGCCTTCTGTTATTTAAACTTTATCTTGGCTATTATTGCAACCTAGTCATGAAGGTATGTTTATATTATTAATCAAGCCTTATTATTATTGAAGCATGACATATGCTCTAGGAGTTAAAATTAGATTCTGTCTACAAAGGGATGGCTTAACTTAGAGCTAAGCTTTTCAGTTCCACTTAAGCTTCTGGTATTACTTCATCTTTGTAATGCAAATTTTTCTACCACAGAAGGTTTTTCTGGTTCTGGGAACTTTCATGGTAAGGGAAGTTGAAACAGCTCATGTGCAATCATCTCAAATGGTTCTGTACACGATCTGAATATCTCAGAACAGTAGTGAAGTTAGCATGTCCCTGCCAAGTATCTAAGTCATGCTTTGCATCATCTAATTAACTAGCGGCCTAAAACAGTCTGCATTGACCTTGCTTATCTCTCTCTGTCTATCTCTTTCTTTTTCTTGCTGTATAGCATATATATTTAGTTTCTTTTCAACACAAAACTTATGGAGGCATGCCTATGAAAATTTACAAATATGAAGTCAAGAATACTTACTTATCATTTCTTCAGAAAGGAAAACACTACAAAACATTGAATTGCTTCTGTATACTTTTGATGAATTTATTGAGATTTTCTTGGCTTGATTTTTTGGGATATTACTGAAATCTAACATGTAACCTTTGAGTCTAAATTTTCATTTTATTTTATTGGGAATTGAGAACAATGGGTTCCCAGATAAATATTCAGTCTAATGATAAACCTTGCAAAGGCTATGGGATGGAAGAAAGAAGGTCAAGTTGTTAAAATAACAGAAAGGACAGCAAGGTCAACAGAACACTGAAAGAGGAGTCTTGATGGATTGTTGGAAACCTTATCCTCTGTCCCCCATCTAAAAGTTTGTTACTTCTGGGTGTGTGAGTGGTACACATACAGACTATATAATCAGCACAACTACAGTTTGAAATTATTGGTACTACAAATATCCAGGACCTACTATTCCTAAAAGGGCAATTGTGATTGTTATTTTTTAGAGAACTCAAAATTCTGTGAGGTTCAAAGAGTGCTGTTGACACATAGAACAAAAACTGATATGAAATAAAGCTACAGAAAAGTCATCACAATGACAAGTAGCAAAACTCTCTGTGACCTTAGAATATTTAGAAAAGAAATGACAAGACAATTTTCATGTGAGAGAGTGCCAGGACCCTTTTTGGGTGGAGACAATGTATGTTTTGAATAAGAGTTCCTCCCATAGAGTCATGTTTTGGATAGAGACAGTGTGTAGTTTCAGTAAGAATGGCTCCAACAGACTCATGTGTTTGCATGCCCAACCCACTGAGGTGGCATTATTAGGATACATTGCCTTGTAGGAATAGGTGTGGCCTTGATGGAGAAAGTTGTCCCTTTGGTGCATGTGGGATTTGAGGTCTCAGATGCTCATTAGGCATAGTGTGGCATTCACTTTTGCTGCCTGTGAACTAAGATAGAAAACTCTCAGCTCCTTCTCTAGCAACATGTTTATCTGCTTGCTGCCATGCTTTCTACCTTGATGATAATAGAAAAACAAAGAAAAACAAAAAACACCTCTGAAACTATAAGCCAGCCTCAATTAAATGTTTTCTTTATAAGAGTTGCTGCTGCCATAGTGTCTCTTTACAGCAATAGAATCCCTAAGACAGACAGCATATGGGAATTTTTCATGTGATATTTGACACTGAAGAATGAGTTCAGTTCATACACTTATTTTTCATTCTATGGGCATAACACACACATGCCAGTGACTGGGATGAATGAGAACAGGGAAGGTGAAGGTCACAGAGAGATTGAATGATATATGAATGGCTGAGAGTAAGAAAGTGTCACAATGGAATTTTAAATTGAGTACTGGTTTCTTTAATTTCTACTTGTGGGTCATTAAACACACTTCTTACTTTCTGGCCCTAAATTTCTTTACTTGTAAAATACAGATTATTTTAGTTTCTTGGAACTATGGTAGCAGATTACTTCAAAGTCATAAGCAAATTGCACAACAGTTCTGCAGATTAGGATCAGAAAACCAATGTGTTGGATGGGCCTCGCAGGAGGATTCCCTCAGCCTCTTTCAGAGTTTCCAGTGTTGGCTGGTCAGCTCTAGTTTTCCATGGATTGGAGCTATACAGTTCCTCTCCTTTTGCTTGCTGTATGTCAGTCTTTACACAGTCAGATTCTTATAAAGATATCAGTCATATTGGATAAGGATCTACTCTATACCAGCAGAGCAGATATAATTACTTATATCTCCAGTGGCCTTATAAATTGTCAAAGAGATAATGGCCTTATCTCTTTTGAGATTTAGCCTATTGCAGAAATAGTACTTTCTTCTAAATGTATTATGTTGTTAACATTTAAATAAGATCATTCCTGATAATCTATGTGTGCTATACAGTATAGACTACCATGAAAATTTATCTCCCTTCAATTACTCTAGAGGGTTTCACCTATATACTTTACTGAATGAAAAGCTTCCCACAAACATTACATTTAAAGCACAAATATGAAATATTAAATATTTTTACTTTCCAGCTAAATGTATGAGAGATTACTGGTGATAGTAAATGAATTTAAGTAATGAATTATGGTTTCCTGCTTGCTTATAATGAGAGTAAATATTGATTGGATGCATGCTACATGTTGAGCATGACTATGAAGGATTTAAAAATTAACTGTCAAATGTCCATGTCACCTTGTTATTTTTTATAGATGAGAAAGTGGAGGTTCAGAGATACCAATTGTCATATACAAGGTCAGATGAGAAGGAAGAGGCAGAGTATGATTCCAGGCAGATTTAAAGTGGCATTAGACAGTGTTGTCACATGCTTCCTTATTTTTCATAGACAGCAAGGAGACTAATATGTACAGAGCGGTTTCCACTTTGCTACTCTTAACTGCCCTAATTCTTTCTGAAATTATAAAAATTTCACCGTGCCTCAAGAGGCAGATTACATGCTTAAATAAAATCACAGTTTCTCAACTCAGATGACTACTTTTTACATCTGTAATCCATGTATTTTGGAAAGGTGAGGGGAACAAATTCTTCTACTGTGTCCACTTATCTAAAATTCATGTTATAAAAGTTAACCTAATTTACATAGTTTATTAAACAATCATAAAATAATTAAGACAAAAATTCCCAGTTTTAAACTTTTAAGTTTTCTTTAACCCAAAGAATTTAGGTTGAAAACATAAGACATCAACAATCCTATATCACACTGGTAGTAATTTTCATATGCTGTGTGAAATGAAGGTTGTCATCATTGAAGGTTACTTATCCCTGGTTATTAATGAGAGCCTTCTATGTCCACCTTCTGTGTCCTGCTGCTTGTTCTTTGGCCACTCACTAGCTACTTTGTTCTCTGTAAAGCATATGAAAGTGTGTGTAAGGTGTTTGTCATCTAACTGCTTGAGGCTTGCACTTTATGTCCTGAAACTGAAAGTTTTGGGTCAGGAAAGCTGAGAAACAGGTGAGCTTTCTCTGTCACTGTTTCAGTGTGGGAAAAATACTGAGTATTTGGAGACTATTAAATAGTAAATAATAAATAGTATAAATATTAATGATTTTAAAGCATTAATTTTTTTATAGAAATCTATGTTTCTCTAAACGTCTGTTCTTTAGAGAAACAGATTATTTTTAGGAGCTCAGACTTT
Source organism: Tokudaia tokunoshimensis (assembly GCA_036184795.1). NCBI lineage: Eukaryota > Metazoa > Chordata > Mammalia > Rodentia > Muridae > Tokudaia > Tokudaia tokunoshimensis. Next base: position 4,836,145 of record BTHU01000008.1, read on the forward strand.
TCTGGTAAGCTTGCCTTGGTTTCTATATTGTTAATCTATTATATTTAAAATAAAACTAACAAGCAAAAATGCTTTCTGTAAAATAAATATGGCACTTTGTGACATGTCTGTTATATGAGTTTAACATTCAGCAAAGACAGTTGAATAAGTGATTAGTTTATGCTTGCAGATTTCTCTGTTAATATGTTCTTTAGATACAATGGAACTATTAGAAATAATGTTTCTTTTCTTAATCTGTAAGGTTAGTTAGGATCCACAAAATTTAAATGTGTTATATTTATAACTTACTAGTGACATTTTGGAAATATATTGCAAATGAATTTTCTAAGAATTAGCTTTAAGTAGAGTAAACACAAATATTGCTAAGTATAACTCATAATATTATTTACAAACACTATTGTGAAAGTTTAGATAAGATTGAGGTATCATCTTTATGTATTAATATAGGAAAATATTTGATACATCAAATACCAATTGTATCCTATATTGTTTGGCAAACTATTTAATTTCATTCCTGATTTCTACCCTGCCTTTGAACATTTAGTTCCTAGATAAAAGATATTTAGTATGGAACATATAAGATACATATATGAGTTAATGATGAAGTCTTGTTCCTTCTGCAGCAGGCAAAAGGCTTTGTTTAGGAGTTAGTTTGATCAACAACCAAATTGTAATAAATATTTATTCATGTCATATGAAAGGATGGCATGATGAATTTTGAGAACTCTAGCCACCAAGATTCTGGCTAGAGAACTTTTAATATCTCAGTCAGTCTTGGTGTTGTCCCTATGTAGAGGGATCAGGAAATCATGTTACCTGTTCTGTTTTGCCTTCTTTAAGTTTTTTTCCTATCTGCAGCTAAGATCTTTAGGGGATCTTCTGCTGTTAAATGTGATCCTTATTACTATGGAAGGAGTTAGTCCAAAGCCTCTTTTTCTTTCCTGTTAAGATAAATACAGAGCCTCTCTCCCAAAATAGCATCTCCTTGGTCTATCAACTTGAAGTCATCAAAATTATAGATTGATTCAATTTAGCAGCATATTTTTTTATTTAGTTCAGCTCTATTTTGACCTCTCTCATAGAGGATTTGTAATACCATTATAACTATCAAACTTATAACCACATTCAGTTGATAATTAAAATAATTTAAAACAAAACAATTAGTATTTATTGAGACGGATGTGTGTGTGTGTGTGTGTGTGTGTGTGTGTGTGTGTGTGTGTGTGTGTGTGTGTGTTTAGCCCGGGCTGACTTGGATTTGCTCTGCATATTAGGCTCACCTTAGAATCATAAGAAACCTATCTCTTCATGCCTACTTTTGTCTTCCAAGTACTGAGATCATAAGCCTGGATTTTTTTATATGTGTTTCCTTGAAAACATCTTGATTTTACTTTTTCTCCCTTCTTTGGAGATTAATATCTTCATGTATAAATATGCCTTTATCCACATTCTCTTTACATAAATTAGTTTTATATCCTTTTATATATTAGCTATATTCAAGTTCCCTTTTAAAACTTTATAAGCATAGTGTCAACTCATCAAGTATGTGTCATGTGTTATGGAAAGCAGTCCCAGTATTCTTGTGGAGCCCAGTTGAAGTAACCAGTTGCTTAAGGTAATAAAGATATCTTAACTTATATTATTTTCTGACATTTTTGATTGTGAGAGGCATATAGCCTTGATTTCTGTTCTCTGAGTAGCTAGACTTTGACTGCTTTATTAAATAGAAGGGACTTTTAGTATCTGTACATTTAAAGTGCATTTTAAAGGCTTTGTAGGATTTCATAAAGCCTTTGTTTTTAATAGCTAAGTAGTACTCCATTGTGTAAATGTACCAAATTTTCTGTATCAGTTCTTCTGTTGAAGGACATCGGGGTTCTTTCCTGCTTCTTGCTATTACAAATAAGGCTGCTATGAACATAGTGGAACATGTGTCCTTGTTAGACATTGGAGCATCTTCTGAGTATATGCCCAGGAGTGGTATAGCTGGCTCCTCAGGTAATACTATTTCCAATTTTCTGAGGAACCACCAGACTGATTTCCAGAGTGGTTGTACCAGCTTGCAATCCCACCAACAATGGAGGAGAGTTCCCATTTCTCCAAATTCTCACCAGCATCTGCTGTCTTCTGAGTTTTTGGTCTTAGCCATTCTGACTAGTATGAGATGGAATCTTAGGGTTGTTTTTATTTGTAGTTGCCTGATGACTAAGGATGCTGAAAATTTCTTTAGGTGCTTCTCAGCCACTCAATATTCCTTAGTTGAGAATTCTTTGTTTAGCCCTTTACCCCATTTTTTAAATAGGGTTATCTGATTATCTGGAATCTAACCTCTTGAGTTCTTTGTATATATTGGACATTAGCCCTCTATCAGATGTAGGGTTGGTAAAGATCTTTTCCAAATCTGTTGGTTTCCATTTTGTCCTATTGACTGTGTCCTTTGCCTTACAGAATCTTTACAATTTTATGAGGTTTTATTTGTTGATTCTTGACCTTAGAGTATAAACCATCGGTGTTCTGTTCAGGAATTCTTCCCCATACCCATGTGTTCTAGACTTTTCCCCATTTTCTCCTCTATTAGTTTCAGTGACTCTAGTTTTATGTGGATGTCCTTGGTCCACTTGGACTTGAGCTTTGTACAAATAAGAATTGATAGATTTGTATTCTTCTACATGCTGACAGTCAGTTGAACCAGCATAATTTGTTGAAAATGCTATCTTTTCCCCACTGGATGGTTGTAGCTTCTTTGTCAAAATCAAGTGACCATAGGTGTGTGGGTTCATTTCTGGGTCTTCAACTCTATTCCATCGATCTTTCTGCTTGTCTCTGTGTCAATACCATACAGTTTTTATCACTATTGCTCTGTAGTAGAGCTTGAGGTCAGGGATGGAGATTTCCCCTGTGATTCTTTTGTTGTTGAGAATAGCTTCGCTATTCTGGGTTTTTTGTTATTCTAAATGAATTTGCAGATTGTTCTTTCTAACTCTGTGTAGAATTGATTTGGAATTTTTATGGGGATTACATAGAATCTGTAGATTGCTTTTAGCAAGCTGGACACTTTTTCTCTATTAATCCTGCCAATCCACGAGCATCAGAGATCTTTCCATCTTCTGAGATCTTTGATTTCTTTCTTCAGAGGCTTTAAGTTCTTGTCATACAGATCTTTCACTTGCTTGGTTAGAGTCACCCCTAGGTATTTTATATTGTTTGTGACTATTGTGAAGGGTGTCATTTTCCTAATATCTTTCTCACTCTGTTTATCCTTTGAGTAGAGTTTATTGTTTGAGTTTATTTCATAAGCAGCCAGTTTGGTGAAGTTGTTTATCAGGTTCAGGTTTAAGAGTTCTCTGGTAGAAATTTTGGGGTCACTTAAATATATTATCATATCATCTGCAAATAGTGATATTCTGAGTTCTTCCTTTCAAAATTGTATCGCTTTGACCTGCTTTTTTTTTCTTTTCTATTTGCTCTAGCTAGAACTTCAAGTACTGTATTGAATAGATAGAGACAGAGTGGGCAGCCTTGTCTAGTCCCTGATTTTAGTGGGATTGCTTCAAGTTTCTCTCCATTTTGTTTGATGTTGGCTACTTGTTTGCTGTATACTGCTTTTACTATTTAGACAAATGGATGGAACTAGAAAATATCATCCTGAGTGAGGTAACGCAATCACAAAAGAATGCACATGGTATGCAATCACTGATAAGTGGATATTAGCCTGAAAGCTTAGAATACCCAAGATACAATTCACAGAGCACATGAAGCTCAAGAAGAAGGAAGATCAAAGTGTGGTTACTTCAGTCCTTCTTAGAATGGAGATCAAAATACCCATGGGAGGAGATATAGAGACAAAGTGTGGAGCAGAGACTGAAGGAAAGGCTATCCAGAGACTGCCCCACCTGGGTATCCATCCCATCTACAGTCACCAAACCCAGACACTATTGTGGGTGGCAACAAGTGCATGTTGACAGGAACCTGATATGGCTGTCTCCTGAGAGGGTCTGCCAGAGCCTGACAAATACAAAGGGAGATGCTTGGAGACAACCGTTGGACTGAGCACAGGGTCCCCAATGGAGGAGCTAGAGAAAGGACTGAAGGAGCTGAAGGGGTTTGCAACCCTATAGAAAGAACAACAATATCAACCAACCAGACTCCGAAGAGCTCCCAGGGACTAAACCGCCAATCAAGGAGTACACATGGAGGGACCCATGACTCCAGCCACATATGTAGCAGAGGATGGCCTGTTGGGCATCAATGGTAGGAGAAGCCCTTGGTTCTGTGAAGATTAAATGCCCCAGTGTAGGGGAATGCAAGGAAAGGGAGGCAGGAGTAGGTAGGTGGTTGGGGGAACACCCTCATAGAAGAAGGGGTAGAGGGATGTTATAGGGTGTTTCTGGGGGGAAACTGGGAATGGGGATAACATTTCAAATGTAAATAAAGAAATATTCAATAAAAAACGGCTTTGTAGAGCAACATTTGGGAAGACCCCAGACTAGAGTTTAAGCTTGTTGCTTGGGGTATTGTTTGGTTTGGTTTTGAGAGGTGTTAGCTTATGGGAACCCCAGAATCATGTGCACCAAAGTAACATATATTTTTGTTCTAGTTCTAAGCCCCATGTGCTTTGGGGTATCCCGGACTTTGTTAAGATACCAATTCTCCCCAGCTACATGGTGTTTTGCTATGCTAAATAAAATATCTCTTGGTTTTAGTTATAAAAAAATGAACAGACCTAAACACCAAATATTTAAAAAATATTACTTTGTTTACTCTACAAACAACACTGGACTAATGTTCAGACTTCAGAAAATTATTAGTTATAAACAAATCAACACATATAAATACTATGAGAATCAAAGTTTTGTCAGTCTATCTGACTTCTAGAGTAACTCTTGGAAACAGGGAATGCTCAACAAAGCTATTAGGTTTCCCGTCATGTTATCTTTTAACGAAAATGCTGTTTTGATAATTTACTATTATTTTATTGTACAAGTTTAAGGAAAATTGTGAGACATCTGCATTTCACTTAATCTCCATGGAAAACTGCTGATATTGATATAATTAACATGTTCCTGTTACAGATGAGGACATTGTGGTTTTGAGATGACAAATAGCTTTTCCAACACAACAAACCAGTACATGGAGAAGCCAGGATCCAGATGTCAGATCAGAGCCTGAACTTTTCAATCATACATTATTCTATTAGATACTTATATTGATTACAAATTTTAATAACCTTAGGAGACCTTTTCTTTTTTTCCTGATAACAGAACCAAAACAAACAAAACAAAACAATAAACAGGGATAAAGGAAGAAAAGTGTTTGTTCCAATGTTAGAGACCTAGGATGTGTGAGCAGGGAGGCTGAGTACTGAAAAATCATGGACCATATTTTCTTATTGTTCAAGGTTTCTTTTTATGTCATGTAATCTCTTACAGAGGCAGAGTGTTAACTGAGGTTAAAAAGAATGATGTCCATGACTTAAGAGTAGGGTAGGACACACTTGATGGTAAGGAGGAGCTCTTCCTCAATCAATCCAGTGTAAGAAGGCTGCAGTCTTATCGCCTGGATGAGTGGATAAATACCTTGGCATGCTATTATATTAAACCTACTTGAAAGAGACAGAAGGATTTCTCAAGGAGTAAAGGTCTTAAAATTGTACTTTTTGAAGCCATGCGACTTTGTTAAACATTTACAGAATATTTAGATATAGCAGGAATTATTTCTAGATTCCATCAATACTTTAGAAAGGGCCCAGAAATATAACTATAGTGCTCATAATATTTATCTCCACTGGCCTTTGTTTGGTCATTTTTCATTCACAGAAGCCCTTCAAAAACATGTGATAATACATGCAGAAGAGTTTGTGCTGAGATTTCATCGACTGCTGGCTAAGAAGGCAGGAGGACAGAAGGATAGAGCTCTTGGAATTATGTGACCTTACATGAGGGAGATGAGGAGTCAGGTAAGAGGACAGATATACAAAGTAGGAAGAAAAACAATGCTCTGGGGTAGGAGATGCACTCTCACCTATCTTTGTGTTGTGTGAAAGGCTCAAGAGCAATGTTGCTTTGTAGAAATCAGTATCATCTTAAGATTTTCCTTTGGAGAAACCTGTAAAGGACTGGTTTGGCAAATAGTGCATTTGTGCACCAGTGCTTAGGTATCTTGAGATATCTTTATGTGACCTTGGTTACATTAGTTCATCAGAGGAGAAAGTGTTAGGACTGTCTGGGAATACAATATATAGGATAATATATGTTAACTGTTGCTGTTATGCATTTATTTTTGTATTTACATGTCCCTAATAGTCCTCATCTGAAAAATGTATCTCAAGGTTTTGTTTTGTTTTGGTTTAGTTTTTATACACACTGGAGATAGAAATAATTAGCCATATTTGCCATTTTCACTACCTGCCAGTTTCCTAGGCATTTAATATATGTTTTCTCATTTAAACCCTATAGCAACCTCATCATTATTAGCATTTTGAAAATCAAGAGATCAAATTCAGAGAGGTTAAGCTTCTCAAGGCTACATAAAAAGGAACCTTGGCTGGAAAAGAATTTATACTATTTGGTAATAGTTAAAATGCCATATTAATTTCTTCAAATAATATTTGTGCTTATGATTCTGTTATTAACATTCTAGATATGCAGTAATAGAAATATTAACGATAATGAGCAATATGGGCTCAGGAGACTGAACCACCAACAAAGAACATAAATGAGCTGGACCTAGGCCTCCCCACATATATGTAGTAGATGTGCAGCTTGACCTTCATGTGGGTCCTGAAAAACTTGAGCAGGGACTATCCCAAAAGCTGTTGCCTGTATGTTGGATACATTCTTTTAGCTGGGTTGACTTGTCTGGCCTCAGTGGGAGAGATTTGAAGTGCCAGGGTTAGAGGATACACAGGGGGGGTTCCCAACTGCTCAGAGAAATGGAGGGGGGATGGGGAAAGTGTTGTGGGAAGGGGTAATTGAGGGACAGGAAGTGAGCAGGATGTAAAGTGAATAAATAAAAAGCAAATAAATTTAAAAAGAATACCTTCTTTAGATGTACATTTTTATGGAGCCTTTTGTTCACCATCAGACCAGTTTTTGGAACTGCTGCCACTAGAAGGTGCCTACAGGGACCTGACATTTGGGACTTGGCAACCAAAAGAACAAAGGAGCTGGGGTAAGAAAAATAAATCGCTGTCGAGGTGGCTTAAATTTCTCCTTGTTTCTGCCTTGCACACAGATCGTAGTAGGAGTTTTCATAGCTTTCTTTCACAGCCATAGATTGCTAAAGAAAACCTGAATGTTATGCTGTGCTTTTCACTCTTGTCTCACCCCCTAATTCCCCACTTCCACTGCAGTTGTCTCTCTGTCCACCAAGTTTCTGAAGAACTTCAATGTGCTTAATTTTATGGTTGAGGATACGGAGGAATCTCGCTGGTAAAATGCAAATTTAACATCCAGAAATGTAACCTCTTCTTTTACAACTTCTCCTAGCTTTATTGTGTTTTGTGTATCACTTGCTAAAAATTATAGCACTGAAATTGCTGTTGCAGAATATAGCAATGAGCTTCAGAAGCAGACTACATAAAATAAATCAAACACTAATTTATCAATTTAAATATGCACAATCACAGTATCAGGTATTACATTTTTTCATGAAAATGATTTCTGGAAGACGTGCTTGTAATTCCAGCAATAGAGAAGCTGAGAGAGGAGGATTATCACATGTTCAAAACCATCTTGGACTACAGTATGAGACTGATGTGAAAAATGTTCTGAAAAGGGCCTCTTATAAACATGTTAAACATTGTTATGATTTATACAGATACTTCCTTCCACCTTTAGGCATCTGGAAGGTTTTAGGAAGGGAGATATCATCTAAATATAGGGAAGAGGACTTTAAAGATTTATACCTAATCTCTTCTTTGGAGTTTCATCTTTTACTCATGCAGAAAGTAGAAGCCAGCGATGCTTTAGAAAATCTCCTGCCATAGATTTCTCTACCTATCAATGGCCACTCATCCTGGGGTAGATCCTGGATTTCTGTGGCATTGAAAGGGTGTTATTTCTTTTCATCCTAATTAAGGGTTCCGGGCCACAAAATGGCATAGAGGGGACTTTTAAGAGAATGTTCCTTCACTTGACTTGCCCAGCAGGTCTCATTGCTCTGAGACCTCCAGAATGCCTGGATGAGTGGACAGATGTCTGGGAAGGCAATGCTGATGTGGCACTTGCACAGGTAGAGATATATTTTCCTCACTCTTCCTCTTCTTCTAGGAGGAAATAAAGTAACAGTTGGCAAGCTCTCTTCTAATACATAATTAAGTGAAGTTGTTGCAACTGCTACCCACAGCCAAGCTGTTGTGAAATGAATTCAGCAGTAGTCAAAAACATAACATTGCTCTTTTTTAAAGAATACAATCACTTGTCTGGAATTTCTTGAAGTTTCATGATTTGTATTTACTCTGTAGTTATTTTTGTTTAGTAACCTCTCCTTATCATATAACAGCCATGGTTCTTATCATTGACACTATTGAATAGAAAAGCATATGCATAATGTTTGTTCAGGTTCACAGGAAACATGGTCTTCTCATAGGAGGCCTCAAGTTGAGCCTCACACTATATAGATTAAAACCGTGTGACAAAGAATAGCACAAACCATCTACTCACTGAACAACAATAGGGATAGATCAGTAACTCAGACAGAAGATACAGAATTGAATGAATTACATGTAAGTGACAGATAATAAATGTTTTCCTCATAGCTCAAAAAATGAAGTCAAAACTGCGGAAAAAAACACATTTCTAACCATTTTTTTGTTTTTTTTATTTTTTTTTAAATCTGGATTGCTTTCATTTGATCACTTCGATAAGAATTTTAAATATGACCATGTATTCCATAATTTAAAAAGTTATTTATCTTATTTTTATTTACATGTGTATGTGCATATAAATGCCATGGTGTGTGTGTGTGTGTGTGTGTGTGTGTGTGTGTGTGTGTGTGTGTGTACTCGAGGGACACTGGATCCTTTGGAGTTTGAGCTATAAGAGACTGTAAGGTACCTGACATAGGTGCTGGCAACTGAATTCTGGTCTTCTGTAAGAGCTGTAGGTATTTATTCTTAAGAGCTGGACAAGCTCTTTTTCCCAATGTTTTGTAAATTCATGAAGTTATTTGCTTTTCCCCAGTATTCATTAAATTCTCTAGCTGTTAATATGTCTTAAATTAGCAATAGATTTTTGTTTCCCATGTTTTTAACTAATATACTTATTAATAAAAATATTTTAAATAAGCTATTAGAAGTTTCAAGGGATTTATAGATTGATCTTACATCTTCTTATTTGAGATGCAAACAGATGGGTTTATTTATATTTTGGGAGAAGGTGGACCTAAGTATATTTTCAAAGATCCCTACTTTGTTTAAAAGTGTCAATTATCTTGAATTATAACGTTTAAAACAAACAAGTATATTAAAGGTATGCTCAATGATCTTGCTGTTTCTCGATTGATTTTTATCACAGGTTCATGGCCAGAAGTCAACTTTCAGGGATTTGATTATTATTTTCTATTGTGTGGATTTCAGGGATCAAGCTCAGATTATCATGAGTGGTGACAGGCACTCACTAAGTGGTTTTGATTGTCTTTCTCAATTCTGCCATTATTAAACTACTTTTTATCTAACAATACTAATCAGAGTAGCTAAGAAGAGTTGTAAATTCTAAAATGGGTTTTAAGAGGGGAAATAAATTACGTATTTTCATTATTCCCCAGTTTGCCTTCTAACCTTGGACTTGAGAAGCACATCTAAGGGGCTAGACAATAAAGAAAAAAGAATTAAAAGGGTATTAGACATACCCTTCATACTTTATCTACTCTTTGACCCATACTGAATTAGACATGAGTAGAGTTTATGATTTTGTCTTGGACACTGGAGTTAGTTTTCAGTTTTATTTCAAAATCATATCGATTAAAGCCAAAACAAAAATAGCAAACCAATCTTTTGAAGGAATAGAGAAGGATGACATTAAATCCATGGAGATGATGCATCCATAAGAGATGGCCAATATTGCAAAATGTAGATGAGGATCTTGGATCTTAATTAAATTTAATATATTGTATAGAAAGAAACAGTATGGGGGTAAACAACTACTTTCTTAGAATGGTTCTATAAATTTGGTCAACTCTCCATGCCCAGAAGATCTTAGGGCCTAGAGGAATGCTACAATTATTGTTTCCTAAATGGTCATCTTGTTCATTTGTCTTGTAAATGCTCATGTTTATGCTCAAAGATTAATGTTGTTTTCAGCTTAAATCAGAGAAACTTGTTGTTGCAGAGGGCTTGATTAATGCAGAAATGTCACACTAGCCAAAGTGTCAACAGAATAAACAAAGATGGAGTGCTTGATCCCAAGGAAGCAAGGAATAAGGAACTCAGTAGAAGATGGGGAGGAAGGAATGTAAGATTCAGAGAATGGTGAGATGTGGAGCACAAAGGTATCTTCTGAACACAATATGGCAACCAAAAATTCACTGTAGTTGTGGTCACTTGCAAAAAAATCTGCATAAGATTGGGGGTAGTCACCATTTCATCACGAGCCTTTCTGAAAGGCTACTGAAAATTAATGTTTACTGTGTTAAGGTTTGTCATTTTCTTTAGTAGTTCAGATATTTTTAAGTTGTAAATGCTCTAGTAAATAACCTCCCACTCATATATGGACAAACAACTTTAATCAAGCTCAATGGACCGCACAGAGAACAAAGACATGGAAGTAGTACAGAGAATTGTTAGGAAGAAGAGTTTCAGTGAAAGATGGGGGATGAAAGAGAGTAAGAGGAGGTGGAAAATATTTAAATGTGTTAAACATGCTGGAGGATGACAAAGAGTAAAAAGGAGGATGAGGAAGAGGAGAAGGAGGAAGAGGAAGAGGAGGAGGAGAAAAGTAGCAGTTTTCTCTCTATTAAATAGAAAAAAACAGGATCCAAAGAGAAGAGTACAGTGTGAGACTGTTATGAATAAAAAAATGCTAAACCATCTTTATTGGTAAAAGATAGTATTATACTTTATGGTGGTCTTATGAGAAAATGAGACTAAGAAAAAGTAAAAATAATTGATGAGGAAGAACAGGGTGCCCAAAGACACATGAGAACTGAAAGAGGGAAATAGACTAGGGGTAGGTTGCAAAAAGGGTAGCAAGATGTTGGTGAGATCATGGGGCCAGGGAATCTACTAAAATACATTGTACAAAATACTGTAATGATATGTAATACCTTATATACAATTAACAATCTTTCCACCTTTGCAACCTATGAAACATGACCAGGAGTAGCATGACAAAAAATCTGTAAAGATGCAACAGTGGTACTAATACCTGCACAGTAATGAATATCTATCTAATTTGACTAAATTCATCAATAGATCATTAGAAGAGAATTCTGTCTGGGACTGTAAACCTACCCCACTACATTTGGATACTGAAGTCATGGATCTTAGAGAAGAACCTATTACTACTACTCTCAGAAATCAGTATAATGTTTAATTATATACTTAATACTTAATAAGTGTAGCTTTTGCCTTTCTCGTTGATTCTTCTTTTGTAGCAAATGGAGACTTTATAGCAAGTCATAATTGCTGAAAACGCAGATAACAACTGCAATGCAGGGTCCTGTTTACATATCTAGTCTGTTAGTCTATGTCTTTTTATTGGGGAATTGAGACTATTGAAATTAAGAGAGATTAAGGAATAGTGATTATTGCCACCTGCTATTCTTGACATTATCTTTATGTTTGAGTGATTATCTACTTGTGGGTTTGAAGAAAGAAGGTTACTATCTCATTTTTTCCAGGGTGTATTTTCTGTCCTTGTTTTGGCGATTTCCACCTGTTATCCTTTGCAGGGTTGGGTTTGTGGAAAGATATTGTATAAATTTGGTTTTACCATGGAATTTCTTGGTCTCTCCATCTATGGTGATTGAGAGTTTTGCTGGGTATAGTAGTCTGGGCTGTCATTTGTGTTCTCTTAGAATCCTTATGAGATCTGCCCAGCATTTTCTGGATTTCATAGTCTCTGGTGAGAAGTCTGATGTGATTCGGATAGGTCTTCCTTTGTATGTTACTTGGCCTTTTTCTCTTACTGCTTTTAATATTCTTTCTTTGGTGTTTTGATTATTATATGACGGGTGGTATTTCTGCTCTGGACCAGTCTGTTTGGACTTTTGTAGGCTTCTTGTACATTCATCGGCATCTCTCTCTTTAGGTTAGGGAAGTTTTCCTCCATAATTTTGTTGAAGATATTTATTGGCCCTTTAAGTTGCAAATCTTCACTCTCATCTATACCTATAATCCTTACGTTTGGTCTTCTTATTGTGTCCTGGATTTCCTGGATGTTTTGGGTTACATGTTTTTTGCATTTTGCATTTTCTTTGACTGTTGAGTCGATGCTTTCTATGGTATCTTCAGCACCTGAGATTCTTTCTTCCATCTCTTGTGTTCTATTGTTGATGTGTTCATCTATGACTCCTGATTTCTTCCCAAGGTTTTCTATCTCCAAAGTAGTCTCCCATTGTGATTTCTTAATTGTTTCTACTTCCTATTTTAGATCCTGGATGGATTTGCTGAGATCCTTCACTTGTTTGTTTGTATTTTCCTGTATTTCTTTAAAATATTTTTGCATTTCCTCTTTCACGATTTCTGCCTGTTGACCCAAGTTCTCCTGTATTTCTTTAAGCGATTTTTGTGTTTCCATTGTAAGGGTATCTACCCATTGATTCATTTCTTTAAGCGATTTTTTTGTTGCCTCCTTATGGGCCTCCATCAGTTGACCCATATTCTCCTGCATTTCTTTAAGAGATTTTTTTTGTTTCCTTTGTAAGGACTTCTACCCGTTGATTCATGTTCTCCTGTATTTCTTTATGAGATTTATTTACGTCCTTCTTGAAATCCTCTAACAGCATCATGAGAAGTGATTTTAAATCCAGATCTTGCCTTTCGGGTGTGATGGAGTATCCAGGACTTGCTGCTGTTGGAGAGTTGGGCTTGGATAGTGCCATATTGCCTTGATTTCTGTTAGTAACGTTCCTACATTTGCCTTTTGACATCTGGTTACCTCTGGTGTTAGTTGGTCCTGCTGTCACTGGCTGTTGGTTGGACCTCCTGTGAGCCTGCAAATCTATTTCTGCCCCCCTCCACCCCCACGCTGGATGACCGGGATTCCCCTGGCAACGATTGCTGAAGGGCTGCCCTGCTTCTGAGTGACTTTGGAGTCCTGATGTGCCTTGCCCCAGGTGATGTTATATTTGGGGAATCCCTGTGTACCTGGAGACTCAGAGCAGTCAATCCCAGGAGCAGTGGTTGTTAAGGGGAGGCTGATGCGCTCTCTCCTGGTGCCCTCTCTCCAGGTGCAAGTCCCTCTGCAGTGCAGATGTCCCACAGCAGAGCTGGTGCACAGATGACCACAAAACCGCCCAGCTCATGGGTGCAGGTAGCACACAAGCTGGCCGAGTCCCAAGAGATGTTATGCTCTGTTATTCCTTCGCCTGGAGGTCCCAACTGCTCTGTTGCCTGAACAAAGATGGCAGAGTGCACTGTGCACTCTCTCTGCGCAGATCACTCTGTAGGGCAGATGGCCCACAGCAGAGCTGTCACCCAGATGACCACAGAGCTGTCCTGCCCTTGGGCGCAGAAGGAAGCCCAGCAGGCTGTATCCCTGGCGATGTTATATTGGGGAGTCCCTGCGTACCTGAAGGCTCAGGGTAGTGGATCCCTGGAGCAGAGGTCGCCAAGGGGAGGCTGGTGCGCTCACTCCCTGTGCGGGTGTGCTCTCTCTCAATGTAGCTCACTCTGTAGGGCTGATGTTCCACAGCAGGGCTGGTGCATAGGTGACCGCTGAACTGCCCAGCTCTTGGGAGCAGGGAGCACACAAGCTGGCTGAGTCCCAAGTTATGTTATGCTTGCTTATCCCTGTGCCTGGAGGTCCCAACTGCTCTGTTACGGGAATAAAGATGGCAGAGTGCACTGTGCACCCTCTCTGCACAGATCACTCTGCAGGGCAGATGGCCCACAGCAGATTTGGTGCCCAGATGACCACATAGCTGCCCCACCCTTGGGCGCAAATGAAGCCCAACAGGCTGTGTCCCACGTGATGTTATATTGGGGAATCCCCACATACCTGAAGGCTCAGCATAGTCAATCCCTGGAGTAGAGTTCCCCAAGGGGAGGCTGGTGCACTCCCTCCCTGTGAGGGTGCGCTCTCCCCCAGTGCGGGTCCCTCTGCAGGGCAGATGACCCACAGCAGAACTGGCAGGTAGGTGACTACAGAATTGCCCACCTCTTGGGTGCAGGGAGTACACAAGCTGGCCGAGTCCCAAGCAATGTTATGCTTGGTTATCCCTGTGCCTGGAGGTCCCACTGCTCTGTTGCTGCAACAAAGATGGCGGAGTGCCTTTATAGTCAAATATTATCACAGAATTCCTTTCACCTAATTTTCAGGTCTCTATATCTGCCACCAAATTCTAACTCATCTTGCCAAAATTATATTATTATTTTTCCCTCTAGAATTAAAATTCAGATTTATATGGAATGTGATATGCCCAAATGTTAGTGAGTTGACTTAGGAAAAGAACCAAAAGTTTAAATTTTTTAATAAAAGAATTATTTATTTCAATTTTTGTGCATGGGCATTTGCCTGAGTATATGCATGTGCATGACATGGATTCCTGGTACCTGTGAAGACCAGAGGAGGACACCAATTTGGAACTACCATGTGCATGCTGAGATCCCATCCTGATCTTTGCAAGGGGAGAAAAAGATCTTATCTACTGAGCTGCTTGCCCTTGGACTTAAGAAATAGTCTTTCCACCAATGGACCCGTCTTTGACTGTTGGTAGAAATATTTTTTGTCAAAGGAAATTAATGCATCTCTTGAGACTATGAATTCTATGACCCTGGGTGTTTCTCATTTGTTGTCTCCCTGTTCTGTGTAACCACCATTCTTCCTCTGGCCTGCCAAACCTAATCTGTGGCTTCTTACTACAACTTCTATCCTTTTCTTCCATCTGTTCACAAGGAGAGTAGTCAGCTTAGTTCACTTAACAAGAAGCTTATGAATTTTAAATCAAAATAAAAGAAGCCCCAAAGATTGCAAGGAAAAAAATCTACACCACTTTTAACAGATTAAAAAAAAAGTATGATGACTGTTGATGGCTTCCTGTCCTTGACAATTTATATAATACTTACTGGTACATGAAACCTAGACTAAAGGAAGGAGGTTTTCAAGACAGAACCAGCTTAATCCCTCTAAGTGTTGTGACTGAGATGTGTAATGTCTTTATCAATAGGAACTTATGCTCACCCTTTGGGAGGCAATCCTGGGCAGTAGTAATAGCATATATTATTTTGGAATCATTTGTACTCTCCCGACCAACAACTTGAACTGAGATTTCTCATGTTTTTAGTTACGTAGTCCTTAGTTTTTGTGGAGAGCATTGCCTGCTCAAGGAGCATAACTTTATTTAAATATATATGATGTGTACATTTAAGTAATTATAAAGTAATATGATTCCCCAAAAATACAATAGTGACACTCATATCTGGAGGCTACTAACAGATGTCTAACTAGATTTGAGGCCCCCTTAATGTGAGAGAAGTCAGTCACAATTCTAGAAACCTAGCCAATTTCTTGGGACTGGTAAAGTCATGGATCTCAGAGACCCTATTACTATTACCTTACTAGACCAACCATCATAATTTCTAACTGAAGTCCAAACATTATCCTTATATCTACAGTAATTGTAGCTCTCAATCTTCATTGAAGAAGCTTCTTTTTGCAGAAAATGGGTATTGTTACAGAAAACTACAACAGATCACACTATAGAGATTAACACACAGTATTGAGTACATTTCCTAAGGATGTATCTACCATACAACCCCTCAAGCTGGTTTTCAAAGAGTAATGCAGATCTAGTGATCAGAAGACCAGGAACTCTGCTGTGATACTACAGTTCTGGGAAAAGACACAGAAGCTACATCCATGTTATTTACAATAAGGCTCCCTAAATAAGACCTGAACAGTGATAATATCAACGATCATGCTAACTAAAGGAGAAAATCTCATCATTTCTCAAACACCCAGAAAAACAAGTACAGTCAATTTAAGTTTGCTAGGAGAGGGAGAATTAGCCTTCCCCATGGATGAGCGCCTAACTGGTTATCCAATCAACACTGTCAGCTATGAAATCATATATATACTAGAAGGATACAGGAGGTTGTATTTATATATTTACATACACACACACACTAATAATAATAATAATAACAACAACAACAACAATAATAACAATAACAATAATGAGGCCATCAGTTTGAGAAGCAGTTGGAGCAAGGGTGGAGTTGCAGGACAGAAAAGGGGAAGTGATGTGATTCATTTAAAAGATTAATTTAAAAATCAGCTAACCTTTGCATTTCTCTTAGCAATTGCTTTGATTTTGTGCTGTCTTAAGGCTTCTCTCATCCTTTACATCTCACCTTTACTTCTTAGATAGTGTCATTTCCCCCCTAAATTTCTTGATTAAATGGAATGATTGTGTCAAGGCCTTTGTTTCCAGTTAAGTCACATTTATAGGTTCCTAAGGAAAATGCTGTGCCACAGAATAACCTTAGCAGAGCTTGACATTCTGCCATTTGATAATGGGATGCACACTTTGTGTCTAGAAGGCTTTTAAGGCTTCACAAATCCTCATTAAAATGTGAATGTCTGAGGATGGGATCACTTTGTAAGCTATTAGCAGTCACTCTGGTCAAGAAAGTCCAGAGCCAGAGGGAAATGCAGCTGATAAGGGAGAATGACCTTCAGCACCCTAGAGAGCTATGTTGAGGGATTTTATGTTGTATTACTCTGATTTAGTCATTTATTTTGTGGTCATCCTTTGACTTTGCTTTTGTGCTTCAATGTCTCCAAATTTGATTTCTGTGGTCATCTTTCTTTCCAGTTGCTACTTTCTCAGATTGAGCTGCATAATACTTATGTGTTTTGGATATTGAGATGATTCCAAGGTTGTTTTGCTTTTAATTATACATATATATATATATATATATATATATATATATATATATATATATTATTTTTGAGATTACAATATAATTAGACAGTTTCTCCCTTTCTTTTGTTTGCTCCAACTCCTTCCTGGTACCACCCTCTCCACCACTGATATTTTAAATTGCCTCTTTAAGTGTTGTTGCTGTATGTGTCCCTAAATACATAAATATAGCTTACTCATTGCCTATAATGTTACTGTTATGTGCATGTTTCAGGGCTGATTGTTTGAACTGCATTACCAAATGGTGTACTCTTGTCTGGAGAAGACTATTTCTCCTTCCCTTAGCACTCATTAGTTTTTAAAAGTACTTTGTCTGGGTGTAGACCCCATGATCTTTATCCCCTTCCACATTAGCACTTGGATTGTTATCATCCTTTTTCAAGTCATGCATAGGCTGCCATGCTAGTGAGACTCTATGGATGTAGTTTTTGATTCTGATTTTTTGTTGTTTTCCCTCTCAGCCAACAGTGACTGGTCAGTGAGCTATTCAACAGCTGAGCTCCCTACAGCTTCTCTTTTTCATAGATGAGTCACATTCATTAATTAATTAGTAAACACAGATAACTGGTAGTAAATTCCTTTGATTCTGGGCAAGGGTGCTTTTTTTTCTAAAGATAACAACATTACAAAGTCACTATTAAAGAAATGGTATTTGGAAAGGCCAGTTTAGAGTAAACTCTGTAACAAAGGAATAACATGAAATGTTGTCAGAGGGCTGGGTAGATGGCTCAGTGAGTAAATCACTTGCTATGCAAGAGTGAGAATCTGAGTTTGAATGCCCAAGGCATGTAAAACTAAATAAGGTAAAATGAAATTGCAATCCGAATTAATCAATAGAGATAGGAGACAAAGACCAGAGAATCTCACAACTAGCTTGTCATCATGTACAGTGTAAAGTAAGAGAGACTCTCTCAGAGAAAGCAGAAGGAAGGACTGGCTCCTGAGATTGCCTTCTGACTTCCCTATACACACTACTGCATGCACATGTCTACATTCACACACAGACATACACATGATAAATAAAAATAATATAAATGGAGTTGAAGATGACTCATCAGTTAAGAGTAACTATTACTCTTGCAGAGGATCCAGGTTTGTTTCCTTGCACATACATGATAGTTCAGAACCATTCGTAAGTTCAGTTTCAGGGGATCCAATCATCTTTTCTGGTCTAGGTTGGCACCAGGCATGGACGTGGTACACATATATACATGTAAGCAAGTACTTATATACATAAAATACGTAATTCTTTAAAAATAACAAAATATTATTA
This sequence comes from Tokudaia tokunoshimensis, assembly GCA_036184795.1. Taxonomy (NCBI): domain Eukaryota; kingdom Metazoa; phylum Chordata; class Mammalia; order Rodentia; family Muridae; genus Tokudaia; species Tokudaia tokunoshimensis. The sequence continues at coordinate 4,854,503 of BTHU01000008.1, forward strand.
GCAAATAAATACCAAATAAATATAATAAATAATTAATAAGTGTTTCAAATTATAAAATTTTGTTCTGAAGGGACATATCTAATCTTTAAGGGCAATTGCTTTAGCCGTAGGAAGCAAAGTGCCAGTATGCTTTTCTATCTTATAGTCGCAGTTAACAAAAAGGCAAATTTGTTTTTGACATAATGATTTTTATGTCCTCTTTGGAAAATGGAAAACACCTGTGTTCTGCTCATTTAATTGAAGGGTCCTTTGCAGTGATGCTCTCTGCTGTATCCCCCAGGTGCCTTTCATGTAGAAAGGTTTTTCAAGTAAAGAACACTTTCTAACCATTCACAAAAGAGAGCAGTTAAGAAAATGGAGCCCCTTAGTTTATTACCAGCACCTACCAAGCTCTCAGAATTTTAAAAATTGGACAACCATTCATAAGAAATTTCTTTATTTTTACAATAATATCCTGCTTTACTTTTGTTATTGTTAGTTACAACTTACTTACCCCCATGAACAGTTAACAATTTTTATCAAGGCTTTCTTCTGTCAACTGAACAGTCACTTCTCTGTCTAGAAGTGCTCAATTTAACTAGAAATCATTTGTCTCTTTTTCATTAGAGATATACTATTTTAACAAATTGGTTGAGAAAGTATGCTGGTTAGATTTTTTTTTATGATTTATCATCTTTTTTATTATAAAATGTTTGCTTTATTTACATTTCAAATATTATCCTCTCTCCTTGTTTCCCCTCTAAAAACCCCCTATCCCATCATCCCTCCCCCTGCTCACCAACCCACCCACTCCCACTTTCCTTTCCTGGCATTCCTTTACACGACATTGAGCCATTACAGGACCAATGGCCTCTCCTCTCATTGATGTCTGAAAAAGTCACATATGTAGACGGAGCCAGGGTTAGATTTTAAAGGTCAACTTGATACAACCTAGATTTACCTAGGAAGAGAGTGTTAATGAGGAATCCTCTAGACTAGTTAGACCTGTAGGCGTATATAAGAGCTATTGTCTTGATTGTTAATTGATGTAGGAAGATCTAGCCCATTGTGGGTGTTGCTATCCTCTAGACATGGGTGGGTGTGGGTAGAGTGAGAGATGGTGTGGTCCTAGATAATATTAAAGGAGAAAGGTATCTGAGATCAAGCAGGCAAAGATTTCCTTGTTCTCCCTATCCCTTGACTGCAGATGTGATGTGACTAGCTGCTTGAAGTCCTACCTTAACCTCTTCTCAATATTGACCTATATTTTGGAAGTGAGCCAAATAACCTCTTTAGTTCCCAGTTCCAAAGGACTTTTTTAGGAAGGGTGTCTGGGTGTTTGTCACAGTAACAGAAATGAAACTAGAAGAGAAAGTAATTCTGCTTTTTTTCTTTTTTTTTCTTTTTATTTTCTATATTCGCTATTTACATTCCAAATGATTTCCCCTTTCCTGGATCACCCTCCCTGAAAGTCCCATAAGCCCTCTTCCCTCCCCCTGTTCCCCAGTCAACCCCCTCCCACTTATCTGACCTGGTATTCCCTTATACTGCTGCAATGCTTCTTTCCAGGACCAGGGACCTCTCCTTCCTACTTCTTGGGAATCAATTGATATGTTAATTGTGTCTTGGGTATTCCAAGCTTCTGGGCTAATAGCCATTTATCAGTGACTGCATACCATGTGTGTTCTTTTGTGATTGGGATACCTCACTTAGGATGATATCTCCAGTTCCACCTATTTGCCTAAGAATTTCATGAATTCATTGTTTTTAATTGCTGAGTAGTATTCCATTGTGTAAATATACCACATTTTCTGTATCCATTCCTCTGTTGATGGACATCTGGGTTCTTTCCAGTTTCTGACTATTATAAATAAGGCTGCTATGAACATAGTGGAGCATGTGTCTTTATTACATTCTGGGGAATCCTCTGGGAATATGCCCAGGAGTGGTATAATGGGGTCCTCTAGTAGTATCATGCCCAGTTTTCTGAAGAACTGCCAGACTGATTTCCAGAGTGGTTGTACCAGCTTGCTATCCTACCAGCAGTGGAGGAAAGTTCCTCTTTCTACACATCCTCACCAACACCTGCTGTCTCTTGAGTTTTTGATCTTAGCCATTCTGACTGGTATGAGGTAAAATCTCAGGGTTGTTTTAATTTGCATTTCCCTAACCTGTTATTTTCTGAGATGGCTATGAGTATGTGTATGTGTTGTTTTAATTTCATAGCAATGAGGTATTTGATATTCATAATGTTATAGATTTTATGAGAAAAAGATATCTTTAAATCACAATAAGCCCCCTAACCATCAGTTTGATATTCTTAAAACTGATATCATTATGAGAGGTTATATCTTGTTAACTTATTAACTAGGATTTAAATAACTCCATATGTGTAACATGTTATTGGTGTAAACCTTAAATAAATACAACAGGCATAGGCAGTCAACAATGCACATTAAAATACATTTAACTAAAGGTAGCATATGAACAGGCAGTAAATGTCCTTTTTCAGCCTCAAATTTATCCCTTAGCCTTTTCAGATCTAGAAAAGGTCAAAAATCCAAGAGAGCTATTCTCAACTGCAACCTTTAAGCTAATAATAGTCATTGTGCTTTATTTCTTTTGGTACAGCTTCAATTACAATCATCCGTCCAACCTGTCAGCTCTAACCTTCCTTTGACACATTTTTCAGCAAAGCTCATTAGGAACTCAAGAATGTTCCTTTTCAGGAAGATACACAATGTGTGCTACTTAACTAATTTAAAGTGATGTTATGATTCAATTTATTTAGCTATTCATGGACATTGTTCTAAAATATTGCTTATAAGAGCCTATTGATTTCATCTTTGCTCCTGTGACTGAGCAGCCAGGTTCACAGGGAACACCCAACTGTAAGATCTCTAGGGACACAGCCTGCCAGGGTCCGATCTGTACCCAGGAGCTGGGCAGCCCCACAGCACTCTGTGCCAGGGGAAAGTCGGTCACCTAGGGATGCTGAGATAGACTTGCAGACCCACAGGAGAGACAAGCACCAGCCAGTGACAGCAGGACCAACTAACACCAGAGATAACCAGATGGCAAAAGGCAAACATAGGAACATTACTAACAGAAATCAAGGCAATATGGCACCATCCGAACCCAATTCTCCCACAACAGCTAATACTGGATACCCCAACACCCCAGAAAAGCAAGGTTTGGAATTTAAATCACAGCTCATGATGCTGATAGAAGGCTTCAAGAAGGACATAAATAACTCCCCTAAAGAAGTACAGGAGAAGACAAGTAAACAGGGAGAACCCCTTAAAGAACTATAGGAAAACACAACAAAACAGGTGAATAAATTGAACAAAAAGATCCAGGATCTAAAAATGGAGCTAGAAAAAATAAAGAAATCACAAAGGGAAAGAACTCTGGACATAGAAAACTTAGGAAGGAAGTCAGGAGTCATGAATCCAAGCAACAACAACAGAATACAAGAGATAGAAGAAAGAATCTCAGGTGCAGAAGATACCATAGAAAGCACTGACACAACAGTCAAAGAAAATGCAAAATGCAAAAAGCTCCTTACTCAAAACATCTAGGAAATCCAGGACAAAATGAGAAGACCAAACCTGAGGATTATAGGTGTAGAAGAGAGGGAAGATTGACAACTTAAAGGGCCCGTAATTATCTTCAACAAAATTATAGAAGAAAACTTCCCTAACCTAAAGAAAGATATGCCCATGAACATACAAGAAGCCTACAGAACTCCAAATAGATTGGACCAGAAAAGAAATTCCTCCCATCACATAATAATTAAAATGCCAAATGTACTAGACAAAGAAAGAATATTAAAAGCAGTAAGGGAAAATTCAAGTAAAATATAAAGGTAGACTCATCAGAATTACACCAGATTTCTCACCAGAGACCATGAAAGCTAGAAGATTCAGGGCAGATGTCATACAGACCCTAAGAGAACACAAATGCCAAGCCAGACTGCTATATATAGCAAATCTCACAATTATTATAGAGGGAGAAACCAAGGTATTCCATGACAAAAACAAATTTACGCAGTATCTTTCCACAAATTCAGCCCTTCAAAGGATAATGAATGGAAAACACCAACAAAAGGAGGAAAGCTACACACTAGAAAAAGTAAGAAATTAATCTTCCTTCAACAAACCCAAAAGAAGATAACCACAAAAGTATAAAAATTACATCAAATATAGCAGGAATCAACAATCAGTATTCCTTAATATTTCTTAACATCAACGGACTCAATTCCCCAGTAAAAAGACATAGAATAGCAGACTGGATACATAAACAGGACCCAGTATTTTGCTGCATACATCTCAGTGTCAAAGACAAAAACTACCTCAGAGTAAAAGACAAGAAAACAAATGTTCAATCAAATGGTCCCAAGAAACAAGCTTGAATAACCATTCTAATATCCAATAAAATAGACTTTCAACCAAAAGTCATCAAAAAAAAAAAAAAAAAAGACACGGAAGGACACTTTATATACATCAAAGTAAAAATCTACCAAGAATAACTCTCAATCCAGAGCATCTATGCTCCAAAGACAAGGGCATCCTCATTAGTAAAAGAAACTTTACTAAGGCTTAAAGCACACAATGTACCTCACACAATAATTGTGGGTGACTTCAACATCCCACTCTCTTCAATGGACAGATTAGCGAAACACAAACTTAACAGAGACACAGTGAAACTAACAGAAGTTTTGGACCAAATGGATTTAATAGGTATCTATAGAACATTTCATCCTAAATCAAAAGAATATACCTTCTTTTCAGCACCTCACGGTACCTTTCGCATAATTAATCATATAACTGGTCCCAAAATAGACCTCAAAATATAAACGAAGATTGAACTAATCCCATGCCTCCTATCAGATCACTATGAAATTAGGATTGTCGTCATTAGCAACAAAAAACAACAGAAAACCCACATACACATGGAAGCTGAACAATGCTCTATGCAATGAAACCTTGGGCAAGGAAGAAACAAAGAAAGAAATCAAAGACTTTTTAGAATTAAATGAAAATGAAGGTACAACATATAAAAATTCATGGGACACAATGAAAGCAGTGCTACGAGGAAAACTCATAGCTCTGAGTGTCTCCAAAACAAAGCTGGAAAGAGCATATAGTAGCAGCTTAACAGCACATCTGAAAGCTTTAGAATAGAAAGAAGCTAATACACCCAAGAGGAGTAGAAGGCAGGAGATCATCAAACTCAGGACTGAAATCAACCAAGTAGAAACAAAAAGAAATATACAAAGAATCAACAAAACCAGGAGGTGGTTCTTTGAGAAAATCAACTAGATAAACCTTTAGCCAGACTAACCAAAGGGCACTGAGTCAGTACCCAAATTAACAAAATCAGAAATGAAAAGGGAGAAATAACATCAGAAACTGAGGAAATTCAAAAAATCATCAGATCCTACTACAAAAGCCTGTATTCAATAAAACTAGAAAATCTGGAGGAAATGGACAATTTCCTAGACAGATACCAAATACCAAAGTTAAATCAGGACCAGAGACCATCTAAATGGTCCCATAACACCTAAAGAAATAAAAGTGGTCATTAACAGTCTCTCAACCAAAAAAAAAAGCACAGGACCAGATGGTTTTAGTGCAGAATTCTATCAGATCTTCAAAGAAGATCTAACACCAATACTCTTCAAACTATTCCACAAAATAGAAACAAAAGGAACACTGCCCAACTTGTTCTATGAAGCCACAATTTCGATGATACCAAAGCCATACAAAAATCTAACAAAGAAAGAGAACTTCAGACCCATTTCTTTTATGAACATTGACGCAAAAATACTCAATAAAATTTTTGCCATCCGAATCCAAGAATACATCAAAATGATCATTCACTATGATCAAGTAGGCTTCATCCCAGGGATGCAGGGATGGTTCAATATACAGAAATCCATCAATGTAACATAATGTACATAAACAAAAAGAAAAAAAACCTGGTCATTTCATTACATGCTGAAAAAGTATTTGACACAATTCAGCATCCTTTCATGTTAAAAGTTTTGGAAAGAACAGGATTTCAAGGCCCATATCTAAACATAGTAAAAGCATGTACAGGAAACCAGTACCCAACATTGAACTAAATGGAGAGAAACTTGAAGCAATCCTATTAAAATCAAGGACTAGACAAGACTGCCCTCTCCGTATCTTTTCAATATAGTACTTGAACTTCTAGCTAGAGCAATTAGACAACAAAAAGAGGTCAAAGGGATACAAATTGGAAGAAGGCAAGTTATCACTATTTGCAGATGATATGATAGTATACTTAAATGACGCAAAAAACACCACAGAACTCCTGCAGCTGATAAACAACTTCGTCAAAGTGGCTGGATATAAAATTAACACCAGCAAATCAGTAGCCTTCCTATACTCAAAGGATAAACAGGCTGAGAAGGAAATTAGGGAAATGACACCCTTCACAATAGCCACAAACAATATAAAGTATCTTGGTGTGACTCTATCCAAACCAGTGAAAGATCTGTATGACAGGAACTTTAAGTCTTTGAAGAAAGAAATTGAAGAAGACCTAAGAAGATGGAAAAATCTTCCATGCTCATGGATTGGCAGGATTAATATGGTAAAAATGGATATCTTGCCAAAAGCAATATACAGATTCAATGCAATCCCCATCTAAATCCCAACTCAATTCTTCATAGAGTTAGAAAGAGCAATTCTCAAATTCATCTGGAATAATAAAAACAAAAACAAAAAAACAGGATAGCTAAAAGTATTCTCAGCATTAAAAGAACTTCTGGACAAATCAGTATCCCCGACCTCATGCAATACTACAGAGTAAAAGTGTTAAAAACTGCATGATATTGGTACAGTGACAGGCATGTAGATCAATGGAACAGAATTGAAGACCCAGAAATGAACCCACACTCCTATGGTCACTTGATCTTTGACAAAGGAGCTACAACCATCCAGTGGAAAAAAGATAGCCTTTTCAATAAATGGTACTGGTTTAAGTGGCGGCTAGTGTGCAGAAGAATGCAAATCTACCTATTCTTATCTCCTTGTACTAAGCTCAACTCCAAGTTGATCAAGGACCTCCATATAAAAGCAGACACACTGAAACTAATAGAAAAGGAACTAGGGAAAAACCTTGAGCACATGGGGATAGGGCAAAATTTCCTGAACAGAACACCAAAAGTTTATGCTCTAAGATCATGAATTGACAAATGGGACCTTATAAAATTACAAAGTTTCTGTAAGGCAAAGGACACTCTCAATAGAAGAAAATGGAAACCAACAAATTGGAAAATATCTTTACCCAACATACATCCACAGAGCGCTAATATTCAATATATACAGAGAACTCTAGAAGTTAGATTTCAGTGAGCAAAATAACCCTATTAAAAAATGGGGTACAGAGCTAAACAAAGAATTTTCACCTGAGGCATATCAAATGGATGAGTAGCACCTAAAAAAATGTTCAACATCCTTAGTCATCAGGGAAATGCAAATCAAAACAACCCTGAGATTTCACCTCACTCCAGTCATAATGGCTAAGATCAAAACCTCAGGAGACAGCAGGTGTTGGTGAAGATGTGGAGAAAGAGGAACACTCCTCCACTGCTGGTGGGATTGCAAGCTGGTACAACCACTCTGGAAAGCAGTCTGGCGGTTCCTCAGAAAACTGGGTATGACACTACTGGAAGACCCCATTATACCACTCCTGGGCATATACCCAGAGGATTCTCTAGGATGTAATAAGGACACATTCTCCACTGTGTTCATAGCAGCCTTATTTATAATAGCCAGAAGCTGGAAAGAACCCAGTTGTCCATCAACAGAGGAATGGATACAGAAAATATGGTATATTTACACAATGGAATACTACTCAGCAATTAAAAGCAATGAATTCATGAAATTGTTAGGCAAATGGGTGGAACCGGAAAATATCATCATAAGTGAGGTAACCCAATCACCAAAGAACACACATGGTATGCAGTCACTGATAAGTGGATATTAGCCCAGATACTCAGAATACCCAAGACACAATTCACATATCAAATGATGCCCAAGATGAAAGAAGGAGAGGACCCTGGTCCTGGAACGACTGGATGCAGTAGTGTAGGGGAATACCAGGACAGGGAAGAGGGAGGGGGTTGATTGGGGAACAGGAGGAGGGGAGAGGGCTTATGGGACTTTCGGGGAGGGGGAACCAGGAACAAGAAAGCATTTGAAATGTAAATAAAGAATATATCTAAGAAACAATAAATAAGAGCCTATTAATTTAATTACTTCAATTATGCCTCGGTGAAAAAATAATTAACTTTTTATGTGGTTTAATTTCCATATTATCAGTATATTAAATGGCTTTTGTTACATATCATGAACAATGATAGTATCATCCAAAGACTTATGTATATTAAATACTGTCTGAATATATCTGAATATTTGTATAGCAAAGATATATTGATTTAAGTAGGTAGACATGAAATGATTAGCTAAAAGTATACTTAGACTTCACAGAGGTAATTAACCTAAAGTTTAAGTGCCTTAGTCCTCTTTGTAATGTGGGACTGGTAACATCTCCTTTACTTCAAAAGTTTGTTAACTTTCCACATAGATGCTGAACTTGTGTACTACCTGGGGAATGGGAAATGAAGATGTTAGTATTCAGGTATTCTTAAATAGATAATAAAGTCTATTCTCATAAAGGATATAACTAGACTTCATATACAATAAACATATCTTAAAATATATGTAGAAATACCTATTTGTGTGACCTAGTAGATGCCTTTTTGTGAAAGCTCCATAGTCTCAGTAACAGTATCAGGTTAACAACAATGGAGTTTTCCTCTACTCCATATCCTGGCCAACATGTGTTGTCACCTGAGGTTTTGATCTTAGCTATTCTGATTGGTGTAAGGTAGAATCTCAGGGTCAGTTTGATTTGCATTTCTCTGATTACTAAGAACTTTGAACATTTCTTTAGATGATTCTTAGCCATTTAAGATTCCTCTGCTGTGAATTCTCTGTTTAGTTCTATACTCCATTTTTGGATTGGGTTGTTTGGTTTTTTGGTGGTTAGCTTCTTGAGTTCTTTTTATAATTTGGAGATAAGCCTTCTATTAGATGTGGGGTTAATGAAGTTTTTTTCCCAATCTGTAGGTTGCTAATTTGTCTTATTGACTATGTCCTTTGCCTTACAGAAGCTTTCCAGTTTCATGAGGTACCATTTACCAATTCTTGGTCTTGGAGCATGAGCCATTGGGGTTCTTTTAGGAAATTTTCCTCTGTGCCAATGAGTTCAAGGTTTTTTTTCCACTTTCAATTCTATTAGATTCAATGTGTCTGATTTTATGTTGAGGTTCTTGATCCACTTGGACTTGAGCTTTGTGCAAAGTGACAATTATGGGTCTATTTTCATTTTTCTACATACAGACAGCCAGTTAGACCAGCACCATTTATTGAAGATGTGTTCTTTTTTCCATTGTATATTTTTTAGCTTCTTTTTCAAGGATCAAGTGTCTCTGTTCCAGTACCATGCAGTTTTTATCACTATTGCTCTGTATTAATGCTTGAGATAAGGGATGGTCATTCTCCTAGCTGTTCTTTTCTTGTTAAGAATTGTTTTTGATATTCTGGGTTTTTTGCCTTCCAAGATAAATTTGAAGATTGCTCTTTCCATGTCTCTGAAGAATTGTGTTGGGATTTTTATGGGGATAGCACTGAATCTGTAGATTGACTTTGGTAGGATGGCCATTTTTACTTTATCAGTTCTGCCAATCCATGAGCATGGGAGATCTCTCCATTTTCTGAGATCTTCTTTGATTTCTTTCTTGAGAGATTTGAAGTTATTATCATATGGATCTTTCATTTGTTTGGTTAGAGTTACCCCAAGACATTTTATATTATTTGTGGCTATTGTGAAGGGAGGTATTTTCCTATTTTCTTTCTCAGCCTGTTTATCATTTGTATAAAGGAAGGCTACTGATTTATTTGAGTTAATTTTATATCTGGCCACTTTGCTGAAGTTGTTTATCAGTTGGAGAAGTTCTCTGGTAGAATTTTGGGGGTCAGTTACATACACTATAATATTATCTGCAAATAGTGATACATTTATTTCTTCTTTGCTAATTTGTATCCCCTTGATCTCTTTTTGTTTTGTTTTTTTATTGTTCTTCCTAGCACTTCTTGTACTATATTGAATAGATATGGGGAGAGTGAGCATCCTTGTCTTGTCCCCGATTTTAGTGGGAATACTTCAAGTATGTCTCCATTTAATTTGATATTGACTTTTGTTTTGCTATAAGTTGCTTTTATTATGTTTAGGTATGGGCCTTGAATTCCTTATCTATCCAATATTTTTAACATTAATGGGTGTTGTATTTTTTTTAAATCCTTTTTCTGCATCTAAGGAGATGATCATGTGATATTTTTTTTGAGTTTGTTTATATAGTGGACTACATTAATGGATTTTTCATATATTGAGCCAACTTTACATCTCTGGGATGAAGCCTACTTAATTGTGGTGAATGATGGTTTTGATGTGTTCTTGGATTCGGTTTGCAAGAATTTTATTGAGTAATTTTGCTTCGATATTCATAAACAAGATTGGTCAAAAGTTCTCTTTTTTGGTTGTGTCCTTGTGTGATTTAGGTATCAGAGTAATTGTAGCTTCATAGAATGAATTAGGTAGTGTTCCTTTGATTTCTATTTTATGAAACAGTTTGAGGAATATTGGTAGCAGGTCTTCTCTGAAGGTCTGGTAGAAGTCTGCTCAAATCTGTATGGCCCTGGGATTGTTTTGGTTGGAAGGAGTTTTAATGACTTCTTCTGTTTCCTTATGTGATATAGACCTGTTTAGATAGTTTACCTGCTCTTGATTTAATTTGGTATGTGGTGCCTGTTTAGAAAACCATCCATTTCATCTAGATTTTCCAGTTTTGTTGAATATAGGCTTTTATAGTAGGATCTGATGATTTTTTGAATTTCTTCCATTTCTGTTGTTATGTCTCCCTTTTCATTTCTGATTTTGTTAATTTGGATACTGCCTCTGGGCCCTTTATTTAGTTTGTCTAAAGGTTTATCAAAGGACCAGCTCCTGGTTTTGTTGATTCTTTGCATACTTCTTTTTATTTCTATTAATTTCAGACCTGAGTTTGATTATTTCCTGTCATCTCCTCCTCTTGGATGAGTTTGCTTCTTTTTTTTTCTAGAGCTCTCAGGTGTGCTGTTAAGTTGTTAGTGTAGGATCTCTCCAGTTCTTTACCAGGACACTTAGTCCTATGAATTTTCCTCTTAGTTATGATTTCATTGTGTCCCATAAATTTGGTATGATGTGTCAATATTTTCACTAAATTCTAGGAAGTCTTTAATTTCATTCATTATTTCTTCCCTGACCAAGTTATCATTGAGTAGAGAGTTGTTCAGAAACACCAACAGAATACAAGAGATAGAAGAGAGAATCTCAAGTGAAGAAGAGATTGACACAACTGTCAAAGGAAATTCACAATGTAAAAAATTCCTTACCCAAAGCATCCTGAAAATTCAGGATACAATTAAAAGACCAAATCTAAGAATAATCAGAATAGAGGAGAATGAAGACTCCCAGCTCAAAGGACCTGAATATGTCTTCAACAAAATCATAGAAGAATACTTCTCCAACCTAAAGATAGAGATCGTCATAAATGTATAAGTAACCTATAGAACACCAAATAAATGGGACCATAAAAGAAAATCCTCTTGTCACATAATAATCAAAACTCTAAATTCACAGAACAAAAAAGAATATTAAAAGCTGCAAGAGAAAAGGGTCAAGTAACATGGAAAGGTAGACCTATCAGCATTATGCCAGACTTCTCAACAGAGACTATGAAAGCCAGAAGAGCCTGGTCATGTACACTCAAGAAAACAAAAATGCCAGCCCAGGCTACTACACATAGCAAAACTCTCAGTCAACATAGAAGGAAAAAATAAAAATTTCCAGTAGAAAACCAAGTTCAAACAGTATCTATTTACTAATTCATCCCTACAGAGGATCCTAGAATAAAAGCCTCAACACAAGGAAGGTTCCTACACCAAAGAAAAGACAAGATATTAAGCATCTCATGAAAAAGCCAAAAGGAGAGGACCACATGCACAAAAAGCCACCTACAAAAACAAACATATCAGGAACAAACACTCTTCTGGTTTTAAAATTTCTCAATATTAATGGACTCAACTCACCTATAAAAAACACAAGCTAACAGACTGGATATGCAAACAACATGTAACATGCTGCATGCAAGAAACACATTTAAATAACAAACACAGACACCATCCCAGAGTAAAAGGATGGAAAAAGGTCTTCCCAGCAAATGGTTCCAGGAATCAAGCTGAAATTGCCATTCTAATAACCAATAAAATAGACTTTCGAGATGAGGAAGTATACTTCATATTCCTCAAAGGGAAAATCTACCAAGAGAAAGTCTCAATTCTGAGCATCTTTGCCCCAAATGAAATGGCACCCACATTCATAAAAGAAACTTTACTAAAGCTCAAAAAACATATTGAACTCTACCCAATAATAGTGAGAGGCTTCAACACCCCACTCTCACCAATGGACAGGTCAGTATAACAGAAGCTAAACAAAGACACAGTGAAACTAATAGAGGTTATGAATCAAATGGATTTAACAGATATCTACAGAACATTTCACCCTAAAGCAAAGGAATACACTGTGTCAGCACTTCATGATACCTTCTCCAAAATTGACCATATCATTGGTCACAAAACAACACAACACAATACAATACAATACAATAAGATTGAAATAATCCCATGCATTCTATCAGATCACTGTGGCTTAAGGCTGGTCTTCAATAACAGCAAAATCAACAGAAAACCTACATACTTCTTTCTATACCAACGTATACTGAACCCCTATGGTTGTACTTGATTAGTTATTATTGTATGCTTACATATCTTCATTTTGGTAAACATTTGGTCATTGGTGAGTCCTCTAAACCTAAGAGAAACTACTGCCCTTCCTAGACAGGAAAATGTAGGAGAGGCTGTCCTTCAGTACTTCCTTGTCTGGTTCTTGGTGCTCTATTAGAAAGTGGGTTCTTGCTGTAGATCCTACAGTACTCTTTGGTTCTTTTGTTACTTCTGGGTACCATTCTCTTAAAAGCAGTTTTGGGAGCTTTGGGATGTAAGTTTGTTTGAAGGCATGGACTCAAGTGATTGTTGTTCATATGGATGTTCTTACTCTTCTGAACTAAAGTAGGCCACTGATGATCTGGACCTCTGCTGCCTTACTCTCTTCCTTGTAACTCCACTAATTGCCTGCCTTGTCCTACTTGAGATGAGAACATAGATTCTGGCCTTCTGATATTGCTATTCTGCCTATCATTGCTTTATATGTTTTATCTGGGTAGCACTCTTGCTGTTTCATAGAACATTTTAACTATAAGTAACACCTCCTGCAATGAGAAACTATTTTCCAGGGCTCTCAGTTTCATTTTCATCAAAATTCTTACTATTTTTCTTGAACTAAGTCAACTTTAGCATAGATCCTTTCCATTTTGTACTGTTTTTGATCCCCAAGTGCAATGAGATTTCATTGTAGACAATAAGTAATGAGGAATGGAAGTGACTATTGGTAAAAACCTTGTTTTTACTTGATTTTAGCCAAAAGGCTGAGAAGCGATGACAACTCAGTTTTCAATGGAAAATGTTCTACTTTTTCTTCTGCTACTAGGGATGAACAACAAAGCCAAGGCCTTTGTGTGGATCCCAGGTTCCATTTCCCTCATAAGGTTTAACATAGTAAAATTTCTCTAATTTTGATCAGACTTATGTTCTCATACTAGAGCTCCATAATTACAGGGAAGCATATTGTCTTCTAATGACCATTGTTGTGTTCTCTATGTTACTGAAGTAAAACTTATGTACCTGTAACTCAATTTTCAAGCAAGTTTATTTTGGCATATGTTGGTCTTAGATTAGTGTGATTTAGTATTTAAGACTCTAATCTGTTTACTTTCAGAACACTAAATTCTCTTCATTTTAAATCAATAAACATTCAAATGTTTGAACATTTACTAATCTCTTTCTTTTTCCTTCATTCAGTTTTAAGGAACAAAAGTTTGCTCTTCCTAATCATTATTTTATTTCTAATCTAACGCTTTGAGATTTTGATTCTTTGATTTTTTAACTTTTTTTTATTGAATATATTCTCCATTTACATTTCAAATGTTATACTCTTTCCTGGTTTCCCCCTTTCCAGAAAACACCCAACCCATCCTCACATCCCCTGCCTCCAAGAGTATGCCCTTCCACCCAACCTGCTCCCACCTTATACCCCCCCCAATTTCCTCACGCTTGGGCATCTTTCAAGCCTTCATACAACTTTTCCTTCCACTGATATCCTACAAGGCATTCCTCTACCACACTTTTGGTTGGAACCATGTGTACCCCTTGGTTGATGGCTTAGTCCCTGGAATCCCTGGGGTATCAGGTTGGACAGCATCATCATTCTTTCCAGGGACTGCAAACCCCTTCGGTTCCACCAACTCCTCCATAGGGGACCCCACAATCAGTCCAAAGGTTGGCTGCTAGCATCTGCCTCTGTATCTGTAAGGCTACTGCAGGGCCCCTCCAAAGATAACCATAACAGCCTCCTTTCAGGACGCACTTCTTGTGATCCATAATAGTGTTGGAGTTTGGTAACTGTTTATAGGATGAATCCCGAGGTAGGACAGTCTCTGGCTGGCCTATCCTTCAGTCTGTGCTCCACACTTTGTCTCCATAATTGCTCCTGTGAGTATTTTGTTCACTTTCTTAGAAACACCAAAGCACCCCCACTTTGATCTTCTTTCTTCTTGAGCTTCCTGTGGTCTTTGAAGTGTAACTTGTTTATTTTGAACTTTTGAGCTAATATCTACTTATCAGTGAGTGCATACTGTGTGTGTTCTTTTGTCATTGGGTTACCTCACTCAGGATGACAATTTCTCACACCAACCATTTGCCTAAGAATTTCACAAATTCATTGTTTTTAATTGTTGAATTGATCCATTGTGTAAATATATCACATTTTGTGTATCCATTCCTCTTTTGAATGACATCTGGGTTCTTTCGAGCTTTTGGCTATTGTAAATAAGGCTGCTATGAACATAGTGGAGCATGTGTCCTTATTACATGTTGGAGCATCTTCTGGGTATATGCCCAGGAGTGGATAGCTGGGTCCTCAGGTCCTAATTTTCAGAGGAAAAGCCCAGCTGATTTCCAGAGTGGTTTTACCAGCTTGCAGTCCCACCAGCAATGGACAAGTGTTCCTCATTCTCCACATCCTTGCCAGCATCTGCTGTCCCCTGCGATTTTCATTTTAGCCATTCTGACTGGTGTGAAGTGGAATCTCAGGGTACTTTTGATTAGTACTTCCCTGATAATTAAAGATGCTGAACATTTCTTTAGGTGCTTCACATCCATTCGAGTTTCTTCAGTTGAGAATTCTCTGTTTAGCTCTGTACCCCACTTTTTAATGGGGTTATTTTACTCTCTAGAGTCTAACTTCTTGAATTCTTTGTATATATTCGATATTAGCCCTTTATGGGATGTTGGATTGGTAAAGATCTCTTCCCAATTTGTTGGTTGCCATTTTGTCCTATTGACAGTATCCTTTGCCTTAAAGATGCTTTGCAGTTTTATGAGGTCCTATGTGTTGATTCTTGTTCTTAGAACATAAGCCATTAGTGTTCTATTCAGGAAAATTTTCCCTGTGCCCACATGTTCAAGGCTCTTCCCACTTTCTACTCTATAAACTTCAGTGTATCTGGTTTGATGTGGACTTCCTTGATCCACTTAGACTTGAGCTTTGTACAAGGAGATAGGAATGGATCGATTTGCATTCTTCTGCATGCTAGCCACCAGTTGAACCAGCACTATTTGTTGAAAAGGCTTTCTTTTTTCTATTGGATGGTTGTAGCTCCTTTACCAAAGATCAAGTGACCATAGGTGTGTGCGTTCATTTCTGGGTCTTCAATTCTATTCCATTGATCTACCCGCCTGTCACTGTGCCAATACCATGCAGTTTTTAACACTATTGCTCTGTAGTACTGCTTGAAGTCTGGGATATTGATTCCCCCAGAAGTTCTTTTACTGTTGAGAATAGTTTTAGCTATCCTGGGTTTTTGTTATTCCAAATGAATTTGCAGATTACTCATTCTAGATCTATGAAGAATTGATTGGAAATTTTGATGGCGATTACATTGAATCTGTAGATTGCTTTCGGTAATATGGCCATTTTTACTCTATTAATCCTGCCAATCCATGAGCATGGGAGATCTTTCCGTCTTCTGAGATCTTTGATTTCTTTCTTCAGAAGCTTTAAATTCTTTTCATACAGATCTTTCACTTGCTTGGTTAGAGTCACTCCAAGGTATATAATATTATTTGTGATTACTTTGAAGGGTGTCATTTCCCTAATTTCTTTCTCAGTTTGTTTCTTCTTTGAGTAGAGGAAGGTTACTGATTTATTTGAGTTAATTTTATATCCAGCCACTTTACTGAAGTTGCTTATCAGATTTAGGTGTTCTCTGGTGCAATTTTCAGGTTACTTATGTATATGATCATATCATCTGCAAATAGTGATTGTTTGACTTCTTCCTTTCCAATTCGTATACCTTTGACCTTCTCTTGTTATCTAATTGCTCTGGCCAGGACTTCAAGTACTATATTGAATAGATAGAGAAATAGTGGGCAGCCTTGTCTGGTCCTTGATTTTAGTGGGATTGCTTCAAGTTTCTCTCCATTTAGTTTGATGTTGGCTACTGGTTTGGTGTGTATTGCTTTCACTGTTTAGGTATGGGCCTTGAATTCCTGATCTCTCCAAGACTTTTATAATGAAGGGATGCTGAATTTTGTCAAATGCTTTCTCAGCATCTAATGAAATGTCCATGTGTTTTTTTTCTTTGAGTTTATTTATGTAGTGAATTACATTGATGGATTTCCATATATTGAACCATCCCTGCATCCCTGGGATGAAGCCTACTTGATTATGATGAATGATCATTTTGATGCATTCTTGGATTTGGCTGGCCAGAATTTTGTTGATTATTTTTTCATCAATGTTCATAAGGGAAATTGGTCTGAAGTTCTCTTTCCTTGTTTGTTCTTTGTTTTGTTTAGGTATAAACATTATTGTGGCATCATAGAATGAATTGGGTAGTGTTCCTTGTGTTTTGATTTTGTGGAATAGTTTGAACAGTAACAGTATTAGGTCTTATTTGAAGATCTGATTGAATTTCCCAGTAAACCCATCTGGTTCTGGGCTTTTTTTTTTTTTTGGTTGGGAGACTATTAACAACTGCTCCTACTTCCTCAGGACTTATGGGACTATTTAGATGGTTTATCTCGTCCTGTTTTAACTTCGGCACCTGGTACATGTCTAGAAAATTGTTCATTTCATCTACATTTTTCAATTTTGTTGAGTATAATCTCTTGTAGTAAGATCTGACGATTTTTTGAATTTCAAGTTTCTGTTGTTATGTCTCCCTTTTCATTTCTGATTTTATTAAATCGTGGCATGCCTCTGTGCCCGCTGGTTAATCTGGCTAAGGGTTTATCTATCTTGTTGACTTTCTCAATGAACCAAGTCCTGTTTTATTGATTCTTTGCATAGTTCTTTTTCTTTCTATGTGGTTGATTTCTGCCCTGAGTTTGTCTATTTCCTGCCGTCTACTCCTCTTGGGTGAATTTGTTTCCTTTTGGTCTGGAGCTTTCAGGCGTGTTGTCAAGCTGCTAGTGTACGCTCTCTCCAGCTTCTTTTTGGAGGCACTCACAGCTATGAGTTTTCCTCAGCACTGCTTTCATTGTGTCCCATAAGTATTGGCATGTTGTGTTCTCATTTTCATTAAATTCTAAAAAGTCTTTAATTTCTTTCTTAATTTCTTCTTTGACTAAGCTATCATTGAGTAGAGCATTTTTCAATGTCCATTTATATGTGTGTATTCTGTTGTTATTGTTTGAAGTTAAGACCAACCTTAGGCTGTGGTGATCTGATAGGGTGCATGGAATTATTTCAATATTCCTGTATCTGCTGAGGCCTGTTTCGTTACTAATTATATGGTCAAATTTGGAGAATGTACCATGAGGTGCTAAGAAGAAGGCATATTCTTTTGCTTTAGGATGGAATGTTCTACAAATATATGTCAGATCCATTTTGTCCATAACTTCAGTTAGTTTCACTGTGTCTCTGTTATTTTCTGGTTCCATGATTTGTCCATTGCTGAGAGTGTGGTATTGAAGTCTCCCACTTTTTATTGTGTGGGGTACAATGTACTCTTTGGACTTTAGTAAAGTTTCTTTTATGAATGTGGGCACCCTTGCATTTGGAGCATAGATTTTCAGAATTGAGAATTTATCTTGGTAGATTTTTCCTTTGACCAGTATGAAGTGTCCTTCCTTATCTTTTTTTTTGACAAATTTTTGATGAAAATCGATTTTATCTGATATAATAATTGCCACTCCAGTTTGTTTCTTGGGACTATTTGCTTCGAAAATCGTTTTCCAACCTTTGAATTTGAAGTAGTGACTGTCTTTGTCACTGAGTAGGTTTCTTGTATGCAGCAAAATGTAGGGTTCTGTCTACATATCCAGTCTGTTAGTCTATTTCTTTTTATTAGGGAATTAGATCATTGATGTTAAGAGATATTAGGGAAAGTTGATTATTATTTCATGTTATTTTCATTTTTAAAGTCTTTATTTTGTCTTCTTTTGTGTTTCTTGAAAGAAGATTACTTTGTTGCTTTTTCTAGGGTGTAGTTTCCCTCCTTGTTTTGGAACAAATTTTCCACCCATTATCCTTTGTAGAGCTGGGTTTGTGGAAAGATATCATGTAAATTTGGATTTTGTCATGGAATGTCTTGTTGTTTTCCATCTATGGTAACTGAGAGGTTTCCTGGTTGTAGTAGCCTGGGTTGACATTTATGTACTCTTAGGGTCTGTATGACATCTGCCCAGGATCTTCAAACTTTCATAGTTTCTGGGGAGAAGTCTGGTGTAATTCTGATAGGTTTGCCTTTACATGTTACTTGACGTTTCGCCTTACTGCTTTTAATATTCTTTCTTTATTTAGTGCATTTCTTGTATTGATTATTATGTGGTGGGGGGAATTTCTGTTCTGGTCCAGTCTGTTTGAAGTTCTATAGGCTTCTTCATGAGCATCTCTTTTTAGATTAGGGAAATTTTCTTCTATAATTTTGCTGAAGATATTTACTGGTCCTTTAAGTTGTCAATCTTTGTTCTCTTCTATACATATAATGCTTAGGTTTGGTCTTATCATTTTGTCCTGGATTTCCTGGATGTTTTGGGTTACAAGCTTTTTGAATTTTCTTTGACTGTTGTTTCAATGTCTTCTATGGTATCATCAGCACCTGAGATTCTTTCTTCTATATCTTGTATTCTGTTGTTTATGCTTGCATCTATGACTCCTGATTTCTTTCCAAGGTTTTCTATCTCCAGAGTTGTCTCACTTTGTGATTTCTTTATTGTTTCTACTTCCATTTTTAGATCCTGAATGGTTTTGTTCATTTCCTTCACTTGTTTGTTTGTGTTTTCCAGAAATTTTTTAAGGGATTTTTGTGTTTCCTCTTTAAGGGTTTCTACCTGTTGACTCATGTTCTCTCATATTTCTTTAAGGGGTTTTTGTGTTTCCTCTTTAAGGGTTTCTACCTGTTGACCAATGTTCTCCTATATTTCTTTAAGGGAGTTATTTTTGTCATTCTCAAAGTCCTCTAACAGCAAACTGAGATGTGATTTTAAATCCATCTATTCTTTTTCCATTGTATTGGACTATCCAGGATTTGCTGTCGTGGGAGAACTGGGTTCGGATGATGCCATGTTGCCTTAGTTTCTGTTGGCAATATTACTGCATTTGTCTCTTGACATCTGGTTATATCTCTTGTGTTAGTTGGTCTTGCTGTCATTGACTGTGGCTTATTTGTCCTGTAAGCTTGTGTATCTGTACTCCTGGGGTTCCCATTCTCTCTGTGCACACAGGTATGTAGGCACTCCTGGGAGACCAGGAATCCTATGGTGGATAGCTCTGTGGCCCAGGATCATCTCTTTGCTCTCAGGCCTCTCCTCAAACCTGGGGAATTAGCTAACTCCCTGCTTCACTTGGATATGGCACATTGTGCTCCCCGGCCTCTCTGTACTCTGGTGGAGGGACCAAATGCCCAGAGTGCAGGGGGTTCTTTAGGATGAATCAAGAGATAGTGTCATCACTGTGGCAGACCCTGCAAGAGTCTGCCCTAGCAGAGAAGATAGGAATCAGAAGGGGTGGGAGGAACGGAAGGAGAGTGGTATTCGGGAAGGCGGGTGTTTTGGTGGTTTCTGGGTAGTAAGTCCCACAGGACACCCAGCAGCAGCTCTGGGTCTCCAGAGGTGGGAGGTGGTTATTACCAAATGCCTTGAGTGCAACTGATTCTCTAGGATGTATCAGGAATTAGTGTCTTCACTGTGGCAGACCTGGGAAGAGTCTGCCCCAGCAGAAAGGACAGGTGGTGGCAGAAGGGGCAGAAGGACAATCTTTGATTTAAATTGACTAAATAGCTAATTTCATTTACCCAGTTTTCTATTATAATTGCATTATTAATAAAATGAGACTTTTGTTACATTTTAATAGCACAACATAATTACTTAATGATTGACATTAACTCATTTGGTTTATGGATTGACTTCTTATATATTATATCTGTATATTAATGATGCCCATTATATATATATATATATATATATATATATATATATATATATATATATATATATATATAAATTGGTTTTTCGAGACAGGGTTTCTCTGTGCAGTCCTGGCTGTCCTGGAACTCACTTTGTAGACCAGGCTGGCCTCGAACTCAGAAATCCTCCTGCCTCTGCCTCCCAAGTGCTGGGATTAAAGGCATGCGCCACCACCGCCCGGCTTTAAATATTATTATTATTATTATTATTTTTTTTTTTGGTTTTTCGAGACAGGGTTTCTCTGTATAGCCCTGGTTGTCCTGGAACTCGATCTGTAGACCAGGCTGGCCTCGAACTCAGAAATCCGCCTGCCTCTGCCTCCCAAGAGCTGGAATTAAAGGCATGCGCCACCACCGCCCGGCAACGATTTTTTTTTTTTTTGGTTTTTTTCGAGACAGGGTTTCTCTGTGAAGCCCTGGAACTCACTCTGTAGACCAGGCTGGCCTCGAACTCAGAAATCCACCTGCCTCTGCCTCCCAAGTGCTGGGATTAAAGGCGTGCGCCACCACTGCCCTCTATATTTTAATATGTGTTTTGTTATTATCGCCTAAAGAAATTATTGTGTGGATGGAAATTATTACTTTATTCACCTACATTTTAAAATTCATTTTAAAACTAAGAAATGTTAATGTTAAGAGATATGAGTATCCTCTCTGCCATCTTTGCTCTGGTGACAGAGCAGAGAGGGCCTCCAGGTGCTGAGATAACCGAGCATAATATTGCATGGGACACAGACAGCTAGGGTGCCGCCTGCACCCAAGAGCTGGCCAGTTCTGTGGTCATCTGTGTGTCAGCTCTACTGTGGGACATCTGCCCTGAAGAGTTACCCCTGCCTTTAGGGAGCGCAGCAGTCTCTGCCACCTTTGCTCAGGTGATAGACTACACAGACTACAGGTACACAGAGATTTCCCAAGTATAACATCTCTTGGGACACATCATACTAGGATTCCATCTGCCCCCAGGAGCAGGGTATCTCTGTGGTTGTATGGGTACCAGCACTGCTGTGGGACATCTGCCCTGCAGATTGAACCTCACCTGGAGGGAGTCAGCAGCCTCTGCCACTTTTGCTCAGGTGATAGACCAGACAGACTCCAGATACACAGAGATAAGCCAAGTATAAAATCACTTGGGGCAAGGCAGACCAGGGCTCCAAAGATACTCAGGAGCAGGGCAGTCACTCAGCAATTGGTGCCAGGGGAAACCCGGTCATCCAGGGGTGTGGAAATAACCTTGCAGGCTCACAGAAGGTTCAAGCACCAGTCAGTGACAGCAGGATCAAATAATTCCAGAAATAATCAGATGGCAAAAGGCAAATGTAGGAATGTTACTAATAGAAATCAAGGCAATATGGCAACATCCAAATGAAACTCTCTGACAGAAGCAAGTCCTGGATACCCCATCACACCCGAAAGGCAAGATCTGGATTTAAAATCACTTCTCATAATGCTATTAGATGATTTCAAGAAGGATGTAAATAAATCTCTTAAAGAAATAGAGGAGAACATGAATCGACGGGTAGAAGCCCTTATAAAGGAAACACAAAAATCGCTTAAAGAAATGCAGAAGAATATGAGTCAACTGATGGAAGCCGATAAAGAGGAAACACAAAAATCACTTAAAGAAATGCAGAAGAATATGGGTCAACTGATGGAAGCCGATAAAGAGGAAACACAAAAATTGCTTAAAGAAATACAGGAGAACTAGGGTCAACAGGCAGAAATCCTGAAAGAGGAAACACAAAAACATCTAAAAGAAATACAGGAAAGCACAAAAAAACAAGTGAAGGAACTGAGTAAATCCATCCAGGATCTAAAAAAGGAAGTAGAAACAACTAAGAAATCACAAAGGGAGACAAGTTTGGAGATAGAAAACCTTGGGAAGAAATCAGGGGTCATAGATGAACACATCAACAATAGAATACAAGGGATGGAAGAAAGAATCTCAGATGACAAAGATACCACAGAAAGCATCGACACAACAGTCAAAGAAATTGCAAAATGCAAAAAAAACTTGCAACCCAAAATATCCAGGAAATCGAGGAAACAATGAGAAGACCAAACCTAAGGATTATAGATATAGATGAGAGTAAAGATTTGCAACTTAAAGGGCTAGTAAATATCTTCAACAAAATTATTGAAGAAAACTTCCCTAACCTAAAGAGAGAGATGCCCATGAACATACAAGAAGCCTACAGAACTCCAAAGAGACTGGACCAGAACAGAAATACCTCCTGTCACATAATAATCAAAACACCAAATGTACTAAACAAAAAAAGAATATTAAAAACAGTAAGAGAAAAAGGCCAAGTAACATATATAGAAGACCTATCAGAATTATATCAGGGGGTTGGGGATTTAGCTCAGTGGTAGAGTGCTTGCCTAGCAAGCGCAAGGCCCTGGGTTCGGTCCTCAGCTCTGGAAAAAAAAAAAGACAAAATAACAAAAAGACCAAAAAAAAAAAAAAAACAAAAAAAAAAACAAGGTAACTGGCACACACAACCTTTATGGTGGTGCAAGCCTTTAATCCCAGCACTCGGGAGGCAAAGGCAGGCGGATTTCTGAGTTCGAGGCCACCCCGGTCTTGAACTACAGAGTGAGTTCTAGGACAGCCAGGGATATACAGAGAAACCATGTCTCGGAAAACCAAAAAAAAAAAAAAAAAGAATTATATCAGACTTCTCACCGGAGACTATGAGAGCCAGAAGATCCTGGGCAAATCTCATACAGACTCAAAGAGAACACAAATGCCAGCCAAGACTACTATACCAAGCAAAACTCTAAATCACGATAGATAGAGAGACCAAGATATTCCATGATAAAACCAAATTTACACAATATCTTCCCACAAACCCAGCCGTGCAAAGAATAATAGGTGGAAATCGCGAATACAAGGAGGGAAACAACACCCTTAAAAAACGAGAAAGTAATCTTCTTTCATCAAACCGAAAAGTAGATAACCACTCAAACATAAAGATAGCGTCAAGAATAGCAGGTGGCAATAATCACTATTCCTTAATCTCTCTTAATATCAATGGTCTCAATTCCTCGATAAAAAGACATAGACTAACAGATGGGATACATAAACAGGACCCAGCATTTTGCTGCGTGCAGGAAACACACCTCAGTGTCAAAGACAAACACTACCTCAGAGTAAAAGGCTAGAAAACAATTTTAAAAGCAAATGATCCCGAGAAAGGAGCTGAATGAGCCATCCTAATATCAGATAAAATAGACTTTCAACCTAAAGTCATCAAAAAAGTCATCGAAGGACACAACATACTGGTCAAAGGAAAAATCCACCAAGAACTCTCAATTCTGAACATCTATGCTCCAAATAAAAGGGCACCCTCATTGATAAAAGAAACCTTACTAAAGCTCAAAGCACATATTGCACCTCACAAAATATATGTGGTTGACTTCAACACCCCACTCTCTGCAATGGACTGATCAGGAAATCAGAAACTAAACAGGGACACAGTAAAGCCTAATTGAAGCTTTGGACAAAATGGATGTAACATATGTTTATATATATATAAACATTTCATCCTAAAACAAAAGAATGTACCTTCTTCACAGCACCTCATGGTACCTTCTCCAAAATCGACCATATAATTAGTCACAAAACAGACCTCAACAGATATAAGAAGATCCAACTAATCCCATGCCTCCTATAGATCACTATGGAATAAGGATGGTCTTCAATATAACAAAAACAACAGAAAGCCCACATACATGTGGAGGACCTAACACCAATACTCTTCAAACTATTCCACAAAATAGAAACAAAAGAACACTACCCAACTCATTCTATGAAGTCACAATTATGTTAATACCAAAATCACACAAAGATCTGACAAACAAAGAGAATCTCAGGCCAATCTCTCTTATGAATATCAATGCAAAAATACTCAATAAAATTCTTGCCAACCAAATCCAAGAACACATCAAAACGATCATTCACCATGATCAAGTAGGCTTCATCCCAGGGATGCAGGGATGGTTCAATATAAGGAAGTCCTTCAATATCATCCACTACATAAAGAATCTCAAACAAAAAAAACACATGGTCATTTCATTAGATGCTGAAAAACATTTGACAAAATTAAGCATCCTTTCATGTTAAAGGTCTTGGAAATATCAGGAATTTGAGGTCCATATCTAAGCATAGTAAAAGCAATTTACATCAAACCAGTAGCCAACATCAAACTAAATGGAAACTTGAAGCAATCCCACTAAAATCAGGGACTAGACAAGGCTGCCCTCTCTCTCTGTATCTTTTCAATATAGTACTTTAAGTTCTAGCTAGAGCAATTAGACAACAAAAGGAGGTCAAAGAGATACAAATTGGAAATGGAGAAGTCAAACTATCACTATTTGCAGATGATATGAGAGCATACTTAAGCGACCCAAAAGAACTCCACCAGAGAACTCCTACAGCTGACAAACTACTTCAGCACAGTGGCCAGATATAAAATCAAGTCAAGTAAATCAGTAGCCTCCTATACTCAAAGGATAAATAGGCTGAGAAAGAAATAAGAGAAATGATACCCTTCACGATAGCCACAAACATTATAAAGTGTCTTGGTGTGACACTAACCAAATAAGTGAAAGATCTGTATGACAAGAACTTCAAGTCTCTGAAGAAGGAAATTGAAGAAGACCTCAGAAGATGGAAAAATCTTCCTTGCTCATGGATTGGCAGGATTAATACAATAAAAATGACCATCTTGCCAAAAGCAATTTACAGATTCAATGCCATCCCCAACAAAATCCCAACTCAATTCTTCATAGAGTTAGAAAGAGCAATTCAAAAATTCATCTGGAATAACAGAAAACCCAGGATAGCTAAAACTATTCTCAAGAGTAAAAGAACTTCTGGGGCAATCAGTATTCCAGACCTCAAGGTGTAGTACAGAGCAATAGTGTTAAAAACTGCATGGTATTGGGACAGTAACATGCATGTAGATCAATGGAACCAAATTGAAGACCCAGAAATGAATTCACACTCCTATGGTCACTTGATCTTTGACAAAGGAGCTAAAACCATCCAGTGGAAAAAAGATAGCCTTTTCAACAAATGGTGCTGGTTCAACTGGAGGTTTACATGCAGAAGAATGCAAATGGATCCATTCTTATCTCCTTGCACTAAACTCAATTCCAAGTGGATCAAGGACCTCCACATAAAACCAGATACACTGAAACTAATAGAAAGGAAACTAGGGAAGAACCTTGAGCATATGTGAACAGGGGAAAATTTCCTGAAGAGAAGACCAAAAGCTTATGCTCTAAGATCAAGAATTTACAAATGGGACCTCATAATGTTACAAAGTTTCTGTAAGGCAAAGGACACTGTCCAAAGGACAAAGCAGTAATCAAGAAACTGGGAAAAGATCCTTACCAACCCTAAGTCCGACAGAGGGTTAATATCCAATATATACAAAGAACTCAAGAAGTTAGACTCCAGAGAGCCAAATAACCCTATTAAAAAAATGAGGTACAGAGCTAAACAAAAAGTTCTCACCTGAAGAATATCTAATGGCTGAGAAGCAACTAAAGAAATGTTCAACATCCTTAGTCATCAGGGAAATGCAAATCAAAACAACCCTGAGATTCCACCTCACACTAGTCAGAATGGCTAAAGTCAAAAACCAGGAGACAGCAGTTGTTGGCGAGGATGTGGAGAAAGAGGAACACTCCTCCACTGCTGGTGGGATTGCAAGCTGTTACAACCACTCTGGAAAGCAGTCTTGCGGTTCCTCAGAAAACTGGGCATGACAGTCCTGGAAGATCCTTTTATACAACTCCTGGGCATATACCCAGAGGCTTCCCCTGCATGCAATAAGGACACATGCTCCACTATGTTCATAGCAGACTTATTTATAATAGCCAGAAGCTGGAAAGGACCCAGAAGTCTCTCATCGAAGGTATGGATTTAGAAGATGTGGTATATTTATACAATGGAATACCACTCTGCAATTAAAAACAATGAATTCACGAAGTTCTTAGGCAAATGATCAGAATTGGAAAATATCATCCTTAGTGAGGTAACTCACTCACAAAAGAACACACATGATATGCAGTCACTGATAAGGGGATATTAACCCAGAATCTCAGAATACCCAAGACACAATTCACATATCAATAGATTTCCAAGAAGATGGAAGGAGAGAACCCTGGTCCTGGAAAGACTGGATGTAGGGGAATACCAGGACATAGAAGCAAGAGGGGCTTGAATGGGCAACAGGGGGAGGTAGGAGGTTTATGGGACTTTTGGGGAGGGAGGAAACGGGAAAGGGGAAATCAATCGGAATGTAAAAAAAATATATAGAAAATTAAAAAAAAATAATTAAAATAAAAAAGAACAAAGGAATCATGGAGGCAGAAGCCAGAGGGTAAGAAGAGGAGTGAATATAACCACAACACTCATACACACATATACACAAATATATATATATATATATATTATTTTATAAAATAATATATATATATATTATTAAAAGTAAATGTACAAAAAGACGGTGTAGAACTGCAATTCTCACATCTCTGTGCATAGACTCATTAGATTTCCGTTTTCTGAGGCTATGTATTTCTGTTGCCTGTGCCAGTTTCATAAACGGTTTGGTCTGTAAGGGACCCCTGTGTTCTCTCACACGGCCTCACCCTCTGGTAAAGGTCTGTCTTTCATGTCATGTTTACACACTAGGCATATCTACTTTTGAAAAGTTTACCATCAGGAGTGCAATGATGTGCTTCTGTATTTACATCTCCTTTTTTCTATAAAACTCCCTGACTCTTTGACTACAAGAATTCAGGGCCCAGGGAAAAGCAATGGCATTGCTATACTATTTCTAAATTCTTCTGGAATGGAGAACTTCACAGGAAGTATTTAAATTCCACAGCTTGACTTACTAGAAACATAGTTTACTTTAGATACAAATTCACAATATATGCATATTTTGAACTTCCTTCCATGTGGTTCTCCTAGTGTGAAAAGACTAAAAATGGTCCAGGTGTAGGTGTGACAACCCTTACTCTTCACCTGTCCTTCTGACATATGGATGTTGAGTAGAGGTAAGATTGATGCTCTTTGGTCTCCTTGCTGCTGTCTGTGTCTTCAAAGGTAAGGTAAGTAACACAAACTTTGGTAGGTGCCTGGAATACTTTGTGTTCTATTGTCCAGCAAAGGACCATAGGAATTATGCATAGTATTTTTACATGTCACTTGAAGAGCACAGCACCGATTGACATTGTCTCTAGGAATGAATGTGGTTTTTAAAAATGTTAAAACACACTGATCTGTTGATTTAAGAATGTATCCTTCTCTTTAAAATTTGAAAGGGAAACTTTGTGAATCTGATACGTCTTTGAATGCTTCCTAAACTTTGAATAACTAAAATACTTAGTTCATCAGTGATTGTTAAATAAACTCTGGTTCATGAGTTGGTGCAGACCAGAACAAATGCCCAGGTTCACTATGAACTACTCGTCTGGTGGGTGTCTCCCACTGTGGACTATAGAAACATTGAAGAGAGATCCATTAAATCATATTTCTTGAGGTCAACAGTTTAAAAACAAAATTTGACTCTGTATAGATCTTAGTGGTAGACTGGTATGCATAGGAACCCTGGGATCAACCTCTATTACAGACTGAACATGTAAATAAGTAAAACAAACTGAGGGCATCGAGAATAATGATAAATATGCTTACTAAAAATTTTTCATCTTTCTAATTATTAGTGGAAAAAATGTAAGTATTTTCACCTATGTTCTAAATGTATATTTCTACTTTAAAATACACATAATCAACACAAAAATAAGGTATTTAAAGAATTGTTAGGGTGAACTGAACAAGTTCTAAACAATTGGTTAAGAGTTTTCCATCTGAAAAATATCTAATTATGACTGACAAGAATTCTATAAGCAAATTGACACTTTTTATGACTCAAACACCTCAAATCTGAAATTGCTAGGTTAGATTTTGTTTCTTGTTTTACTGTAAAATTTAAAATCTGTCGACTCATAGGAACTTAATCATATAAACTTACTCAAAATAACTTCCTATTATTCATATAGACACTTCTCCTATAATTGTTTACATTTAAGCATACCTAAAACTTTTTTTACTAGATATATTCTTTATTTACATTTCAAATGATTTCCCCTTTCCTGGATCCCCCTCCCTGAAAGTCCCATAAGCCCTCTTCCTTACCCCTGTTCCCCAATTAACCTCTTCCCGCTTCCCTGTCCTGGTATCCCCTACACTGCTGCATTGAACCTTTCTAAGACCAGGGGCCTCTCCTTCCTTCTTCTTGGGCATCAATTGATATGTGAATTGTTTCTTGGGTATTCCAAGCTTCTGAGCTAATATCCGCTTATCAGTGAGTGCATACAATGTGTCTTCTTTTGTGATTGGGTCACCTCACTGAGAATGACATCTCTAGTTCCAACCACTTGCCTAAGAATTTCATGAATTCATTGATTTTAATAGCTGTGTAGTATTGCATAGTGTGAATATACCACATGTTCTACATCCATTCCTATGTTGAGGGACATCTGGGCTCTTTCCAGCTTCTGGCTATGATAAATAGGGCTGCTACGAACACAGTGGAGAATGTGTCCTTATTACATGCTAGAGAATCCTCTGAGTATATGCCCAGGAGTGGTCTAGCAGGGTACTCTGGTAGTATTATGCTCAGTTTTCTGAGAAACTGCCAGAGTGATTTCCAGAGTGGTTGTAACAGCTTGCAATACCACCAGAAGTGGAGGAGTGTTCCTCTTTCTCCACATCCTCGCCAACACCTGCTGTCTTCTGAGGTTTTGATCTTAGATGTTCTGATTGGTGTGAGGTGAAATCTCAGGGTTGTTTTGATTTGCATTTTCCTGATGGCTAAGGAGGTTGAACATTTCTTTAGGTGCTTCTCAGCCATTCAATATTCTTCAGGTGAAAGTTCTTTGTTTAGCTCTGTACCTCATTTTTTAATAGGGTCATTTAACTCTCTTGAGTCTAACTTCTTGAGTTCTTTTTATATCTTTGATGTAGGTTCGGTAAAGATCCTTTCCCAATTTGTTGGTTGCCATTTTGTCCTTTTGACAGTATCCTTTCCCTTACAGAAACTTTGTAATTTTATGAGGTCTCATTTGTCAATTCTTGGTCTTAGAGGGTAAGCTATTGGTGTTCTGTTCAGGAAATTCCCCCCTGTGCCCATGTGCTCAAGGCTCTTCCCTGGTTTCTTTTCTATTAGTTTCAGTGTGTCTGGTTTTATATCGAGGTCCTTGATCCACTTGGACTTGAGCTTAGTACAAGGAGATAAGAATGGATAGATTTGCATCATTCTGCATGCTGACCTCCAGTTGAACCAGCACCATTTGTTGAAAAGGCTATCTTTTTTCCACTGGATGGTTGTAGCTCCTTTGTCAAAGATCAAGTGACTATAGGAGTGAGGATTCATTTCTGGGTCTTCAATTCTATTCCATCGATCTACATGCCTGCCACTCTACCAATACCATGCAGTTTTTAACACTATTGCTTTGTAGTACTGCTTGAGGTTGGGGATAATGATTCCCCAGAATTTCTTTTACTGTTGAACATTGTTTTAGCTATCCTGTTTTTTTTGTTTTTGTTTTTTTTTGTTATTCCAGATGAATTTTTGAATTGCTCTTTCTAACTCTATGAAGAACTGAGTTGGGATTTTGATGGGGATTGCACTGAATTTGTATATTGCTTTTGGCAAGATGGCCATTTTTACTATATTAATCCTGCCAATCCATGAGCATGGAAGATATTTCCATCTTCTGAGGTCTTCTTTGATTTCTTTCTTCAGAGACTTGAAGTTCTTGTCATACAGATCTTTCACTTGTTTTGTTAGAGTCACACCAAGATACTTTATATTGTTTGTGGCTATTGCAAAGGGTGTCATTTCCCTAATTTCTTTCTCAGCCTGTTTATCCTTTGAGTAGAGGAAGGCTACTGGTTTGCTTGTGTTAATTTTATATTTGGCCACTTTGCTGAAGTTGTTTATTAGTTATAGGAGTTCTTTGGTGGAGTTTTTTGGGTCGCTTATGTATACTATCATATCATCTGCAAATAGTGAGTTTGACTTCTTCCTTTCCATTCTGTAAAGTGTTTGTAAGGTGTTTTGTAAGGTTTGATATTCTTGGGTTTTTGTTGCTTTTGTGTCTCATTCCTTGTAGTTCACATCCTGATATTTTCTGCCTTAAAACTTAGTGGTCATATGACAGTCAGCATTATTTCTGCTTTTCTTATGAAAAGAATCAAGTTTAATTTTATACTTTGACATTCCTGAAACATTTTCCAAATGTAGTTAACATATTACTTGAGGACAACATTTTAAATAATTCTGCTCTCAAGAGGAAAGGCTTACTGCATTTTATTTCAACTCATATTACCTTTTGTTTTATGATGTAGGTGTGAGAATCTCTAATGTCTTATATAGCCCCTATTGGTCATTCTGAGATTAATGCTTTAAAGGTTTTAGTGTGTTAGGATACTGTTGACATTGCCCAAATGTAAATTACTTTGGCCTTAATTTCTAATATTAAACTTTCTTTTCCTGAAGGGGTTTTCTCTTTACATCACAAGTGTACACACACTCACACACATACACACACACACACACTCACACACACACTCACACACACTCACACAGACACACACACATGCACACAGGTACACAGACATGTATGTGCACACACAAACAGCAGACACATATGTGCACACATACAAACACTACACATGCCCACAAACACACATACATACAAATACAACACATATTTACTTACACACAAAGGCAACACACACAATACACAAAATATACATATACAACATATGTACAAACAATCCACACAAACACACACATTACATATACACAGAGACAAAACAACACATACGTATGTATAACACATGTACGTACAAATATAACACACATACAATATACACATACAAGACATATACCCCCCCCACACACACACACGATCAAACACACCACCACCACTACCAATTCTAAAAAAGAAGAGGCTATGATTTGGAAGATAGAATGGGAAGGAGGGAATGTCACATGGGAAGATTTGGAAGTAAGAAAGAAATGGGGAAATGATGTATTTATATTGCAATTCTTAAAAAATAATTAAATATTTATTTAAATTTTATGCATGTGTATAAGTGATCCTCTGTGGATATTTTTTCACATACCTATGGGTGCCACCAAACTATAGAAGAGTGCCTTGTTTTATGTGGAACTCCAGTTACAAGATTGTGGTCTGCCTGATGTGGGTACTGAGAACCAAACTTGGCTCCTCTACAAGTGCCCCAATAGCTCCTAATCACTCAATCTTTTCTACAGCCCAGTAGTATTTTTTAGCAATACCTAGGAAGACAGAAGTAACTATACCCATAGACTTGCAATCTCTTCTGAATTGTTGAACCATCTCAGAGTAGCACGTGTTACAAGAATGCAGATGTATAGTTGAGATATGTAGTTGAGGTAGTGAAGTAGTTAGAACAGGACCATAAGTTGGCATGTCAGTTGTTTAAGAAAAGAAACAACTGAGACTTCAGTACTAAAATGAGGCAAATCTACTTGATGGTGAGGAAGATAGATCACACAAATGGATATTGTGTTTATGTACTTCTAATATTAAGCCTGGATTAGAAATGCATATATCCAATGACCCCTATAAAAGAATTTAATACAGCACTTCATTGGTCAATATTAGTTATAGAATACACTTAAGTACATTTAATTTTGTTGTCATTTGCCCCTGAAGAAAATACATTCTATGTTTCATTTCTTTTTAAAGGTACTAATATCATTCATAATTGAGTAATTTTTATTATCTTATGCTCAGAATAATTTTTCTCCGTTGTATTTTGTATTAAATGAACAACATAGGCAGGAAAAAACAAAATAAAACATCCTGAGAGACTATCAGAAAGAAAACCATCTGGGCTGAAGCTCCCTCAGCAGTTTCAGGCATGAACCAGTCCACCTCATCACTAGCACAGTGGGAGAGCAACACTCAGAGAAGCCATTGGATCTGCTGACACAGACTCTCAATGATAAACAGAGCTGGATACTGCCAATAGAAAGAATATTGCAATAGACAGTCAATGTTCTTCAGGGCAGAAAAGCATGTGAACCATCGAGCTAGAATAAAACGGAAATAGAGGCACATATTGTTCAGGTGTAGTAATCTATTAATTTTACTTGTGTTTCAGGTGTTGTAAGCTATTACTTTTACTTGTGTTTCTAAGATTTCGTCTCATGAGCTTCATCTGATCTTACAAAATCTGGAGTACATAAAAACACACACAAAAAATTAAATGCCAGTAGTTACATGATAATTGCATATCTCACAAACCTCTAGTAAGACTTCCATTGACTGTCTTACCTTTCAATTTATGTCACTATATCTAATCCTTTTAGAATTTGGACAGAAGGGTGAAAAACTAGGGAAAGAATGGTGCTCCAATTTTCATTAGGAATGCTTTGAATTTGATTTTCCTTTTTTGGAGCTTGGTGGGGTAGTTAAAAGCGGCAAGGCAAACATTATGTCACATTAGCAGCATGGAAGATGCCTCTGAAGTCATATATCACGTGATACCAGTTTTGGAAGTTAAGAGGTGGGTGAACAACATGTGTATCTTCAGTGATTGACAGAGCTAAAAGGAGATTGTCCTCCAGTGCTGGCACTGAATCATTACAGCATGACATACACCCATGTGTTTTGGCATCTGTAACAAGAGAGCAGATGTCTCTGACAGGTTAGTTGGAGGAAACAGTTCCCAGAGTAAAAGGATACAAGAAACTGTGGGATGCAATAAAGAAATTTGGGGAATTTCCCACAAGGTCTGCAGTTCTCACCAATGCAGGTAGAAAGAGAAAATGAGTTCTCTTTTCTCAGATTTTAGGAGACACTTTTACATTTTGAATAGTTGGCAACATTTCATAGAGAATGGCAGGGGAAAGTTGTATATTTCCTTCTTCACTTGTAGAGACATAAAGTCCCCTTGTGTGACTCACACTACCTTGATCATCTATCAATGTTGCTGTCCACTCCATTTCACTTAACAGTATTTCAGAAGGAACAGCCTATTCTTCAAATCGACATTTAAGACTGTTAAGAATAATCCAATGGCTTTACTTAGTAGTTTGTGTGTGTGTGTGTGTGTGTGTGTGTGTGTGTGTGTCCTGCTTCTTTTCATCAGTAAAATCACCCTGAGCAATAATGAAATTAAAGACATTCCTTTAGAGAATCTGCTTATGTAAGTTTCAATTTCTGTTTAGTAGGTCAAAATAGTATCTTTGGTGTTTTCCTTATAAGAGATGTCAATGGAAATAAGACTGTAATATTTTTTAAATTAAAATAAATAGGATGCCCAAAGAAATAGAACTACTTATGTTATAGATCAAGTTAATTAAGGGTACTTCAAATCTAGCCCTGATAAGCAGACTGTGTTCCAAGAGAAAAACAATGGGACATATTTCCTACCTGTGAACACTGAGAGTATTTGTTAAAAATGTGTTTTTGGTGGGCAGATTGTAAGGGTGGCAATTGACACTAGATTCATCAAGTTCTCTATGGATCTACAGAAGATAAAAATGGTAATCTGAGGCGTATGGAAACTTTTTATCATTCTACAGTTTAACATATACCATGAGAGAATAGGTCAGAGTAAATTTTCATGTATGAGTTCCTAATAGGTGAAAACCCTTAAACTTTTTATTTATTTTTGGACTAGAACTCTCTTTGTAGCCCATATTAATTTTGAATTTATGATACTCTGGTCTTAGCCAACTGAAACGAGGATTAAAATCATGTTCCTCTATTATTATCATACTATATTTTTAATATCAAGTGATTCCTATCATAATTTGTCTAGTGTGTGTTAGAATCTTTTTGGAAATTTCTAGTTTTATTCATAATACTACAAGGTTTAGAATGGTTGTTTTTTATTATACTTTGAATAGTATCTTTGGTGTTTTCCTTATAAGAGATGTCAATGGAAATAAGACTGTAAAATTTCATACATGAAAATTTACTCCATCAGAATGATGCGAGTGCTGAGTAAGTACTTTCATCTGCATACATATTCTACCTTTCTCTTGCTGTAATGAAATATACAGACAAAAAGCAAGTTACAGAAGAAAGTCTTTATTTGCTTTATGCTTCCAGTTGACAGACAATGATTGAAGGACATCAGGAAAGGAACTCCAGCAGGAACATGGAACAGACATCATAGAGAAATGCTGCTTGTGACTTCCTTACAGCCTCATGCTTTGCTCTTCTTAGAGAATAGTGTTATCCACAGTGGGAAGGAACCTCTTATATCAATCATCAAAACAATCTTCAGTTATATCCGTGGTCAATTTTATTTAAGTAATGGTTCAGCTGGTTTCCTTCTCTGGACTGTGTTTATTTCAGAGTTAACACCAAGTAGGATACCATATTTCACTAAGATAGCACAACTTCCATTTTTGGTTATAGACATTTTTGTTTTGAATCCTAATTCACATTGGTTAAAGAATTCACACATTAGTTCTTTTAGAATATGCCTCATGTCACTATGTTAAATAATTGTACATGATCATATTTAATTTGAACTTTAATATTTTTCTGCATTAGCTCTACCATTATCTGGTTCTTTATTCTTTTTCTTACTAACAATCAGACAGGTCTTTTTGAAGACTATTTATTTGATGATGTTTGCAACTGTTCATTGAAGGTAATGAAGAGACTATTGTGGAATGTTTTAATTCTCTTAATCTTAGGGTAGTCATGTACAGTTTGTTGATTGATTTATAAGATTTTAAATTTACATGGTCATAATGGTATATCCTAAAATCTTTTATTGAATATTATTTTATTTTAAATTTTATATTAGTTTTATGGATTAAATATGGCAAATTCCATCTGCTTTTCTTTTGTTTTTCTTTTTAGTGTGATAGAAGATGGTCTTCTATTTAATGGCTGATCTATCTACTACTCATTAAATATAGGCAGATTACATTGAAGGCCATATTGGTAATGATAATATTAATAAAAAAAAGAATGAAAACAAAAAATTACAGACAATGGTGTGGTTCAGTATCTGACTCTGGGAATGACCTTCATTAACAAATATTTAAAACTATTAAATATGTGATTCTGATATTGAACTTATATGATTCCTCTGGTTTAAATAAGTTTCCTGGTTTTCATCTCACAGATAGAATTATACAAAAATTTCCACCCCATCCAGACTATTCTGCACTATTTTTCTGAATGTCCCTCTTGTACTAGGCTTCTGCAAACTATCTGTAAGAAAATCATCTTGTGTTTTCTGTATGCTTCATTGTCTACCATAGCCTTGCCTAAATGATCTGGCTTATGAACTGTTAATTGATTGGAGAAAATAAAATTGCTACTGTTCACTTTCAGTGACTCTACATATTGTATTATAAAGTTACATATAATAATTTATTTATCATATTGGTGTATGGATTCACCATAGAGACAAATATGTTTAGACTCCTTCATATATAACAAAATAGATTGTGAACAGCTTTGGAAGTGAACTGAGAGATCAATGTTTAATTATCTTTGGTTTGGAGAAAATATTTACTCCTCATCTGGGGCATCTTTATTCTCCCTGTGCCACAAACAAGATCTAAATCTTTAGACCAAGAATTATCTGAGCTTGATCTTGAGGGAGGTACTGTGACAAGACTTCACACAGCAGGCCTAGCATGGTTCATCCCCATATCAGTAGGGACGGGAATAGTGACACTGAGTCTTGGAGTCAACTTCCAAATGAAATAGTTGCCTGGAAAACAGTTGAAAATGAAAGGCTCCCAGGAATCTCCAGGAACAATTTTCTACTCAACTAGGAAATAATCTTCCTTTGAAGGAAGCTATGTTGTATTATTAGAAGGATCCCACTGATGAATCCTAAACATACAAATATAAATATGCTCTTTCTAACATATTTAAATGTTTGAACTGGAATTGTATTCACATAGCAAATAATTTGAATTCTTGTTCCCCAGATGGTGGCATTAGCTTTAGAGGTTCTGAAAAGTCTATAAAATGGGGAGTAGGGGGAGGTGCTGTCAAGGTCTTTGAATGTCATCACCTAGTCTCTAGCTCTCTCCTCCTCTTTCTGATTTCTGACAGCTGTGATTTTAGCAGCTTCTTTCATGCTCTGACTACCATTAAGTTCAGCCCTAGCCCCTGATGCTAAGTACCTCTGGGCTTAGCTCCCTTAAACTGTAAACAAACAAATCTTCCCTCAAGCTACTTCTGTCAGATGTTTTGTTATGATATACAAAGCAGCTAACACAGTTGGACTAAGTGGACTCTGCAACTTCCTTTCACCAGAAAGGCAGCATAAAAACAACCAGAAAAGCTGAAATACCCACCCAGGAATAGAGTGTTTTCCAGCTTTGTGTTCTGAGGTGAAGCTGCATCCTCAGAGAACAGTGCTATTGTCTCTATGGGGGTGAGTAGGGCTCTGAAAATTGTCTTTTTGCCTCTTTGTTGAAGAAGAATTCTCTTTTTGTTGTAGGAGCCCATTTCTCTTTACTGAAAATCTAAGATGTACCATCACAGTGTGTTTACAGTCTAGTTCACTGTGGACCTGCTAGTGGACTAATTAAAACTGCTGTTTTTGTAGATTAAAAATTCTAACAGCTTTTCTTTAGAATGTTAGCAACATTACATTTCAACTTATCTTACAGAAATAAAACTGAACAAATCAAAACTCCATTCTAATGAAAAGCTTTGCCTGGTAGCAAAATTTTCTCCCTATAAAGTCAGGAGGAGACTACAGCAAATTTGTCAGTCTCAGAACCTGACACCTAATACACAAAAAATACCAAGTCCACAAGTATGATTGCTAACATTTTGTCTAAGCTCTCCCAAGCAGTTACCAGGTAACAGTCAAGTATGCTCCTCCCTACAGTTATCTGGCAGCAGCCAGGTAAGCTTGACTCACTATGAAAGGGGATACTTGCCCCATCCACTCTCTCTTGCTATCTTGCTCTGGCCCTCTTGCTCCTGCTCTCTCCTCATTCTTTTCTTTTCTTTCTCTCCAAGTGCTCATTGCCAGCCTCTAAACCTCACCACCACCTCACCTCACCTCACCTCACCTCACCTCACCTCACCTTACCTCACCTCTTCTCTCTCTCTCTCTCTCTCTCTCTCTCTCTCTCTCTCTCTCTCTCTCTCTCAACTCCCCTCCCCATGCCCTGAATAAACTGTTCTATACTATACCATCCTGTGGCTGGTCCCTCAGAGGAGAAGTAATGCCTTAGCATGGGCCCACCAAGGCATCCCCTTCCCCTACACCTCACCACATCTTCATAGAACATATTTCCCCTCCTTTTACTTTTTTATGAACACATCAACTATAATTTTGGCGTAGGATATATGATTGACTATACTCTACTCCCAATTTTAGTTTAAATGATATCTTTTATCTAAAAAAACTTGGTGCATGGGGAGCACCAAGCTCTCCTGGGAGAGCTTTCACTCCCAGGCTCAGAGGTGAGCTTTCAACTTTCTCTTCAATAATTGTCCAGAGCTGAAATGACCAGGAGCACAGAGGGCACAGGAACAGTGGGGCCGCTGGGACAGGATCTTTCCAGTTCGTATCTGCACCCAGGAGCTGGGACTGTTCCACAGCGCTCTGTGCACTAACGGGTCCTGCCAGAAGAGAGCTTGTCTCCAAGGAGTGTTCTCACTCTCAGGCTCAGATGTGTGCTTTTCATTTTCTCTCCAAAAACTGTCTGGAGCAGGACCACCCAGGAACACACAGGGCACAGTGGAGCAGCTGGGACAAGATCCTCTTAGTCTCCATCTGAACTCAGGAGCTGGGGTTGTTCCACAGCTCTCTCTGCATGGATACTGCCAGGAGAGTACTCCTTTCTTAAGAATGATGACACAGGCTTCCAGGCCCACAGGACAGAAAAGCTCCAGCCAGAGAAAGCAAGACTAACTAACACCAGTGATAACCAGGTGGCAAAAGGCAAGCACAAGAACCTTACCTACAGAAACCAAGGATAGTTGGGATCATCAGAACCCAGTTCTCACACCACAGCAAGTCCTGGATACCCCAACACACCAGAAAAACAAGATTTGGATTTAAAATCACATCTCATGATGCTGATAGAGGAATTTGAGAAGGACGTAAATAACTCCTTTAAAGAAATACTGAACACAGGTAAACATTTAGAAGCCCTTAAAGAGGAAACACAAAAATTCCTTAAAGAATTACAGGGAAATACACCAAACAGGTGAAGGAATTGAATAAAATCATCTAGGATCTAAAAATGTAAATGGAAGCAATAAAGAAATCAAAAAGGGAGACAAATCTGGAGATAGAAAACCTAGGAAAGAGAAAGGGTTCATAGTTGCAAGAATCACCAAAGGAATAGAAGAGATAGAAGAGAGAATCTCAGGTGCAGAAAATACCATAGAAAACATTGACACAACAGTAAGAGAAAATGCAAAAAGCAAAAAGCTTCTAACCCAAAACATCCAGGAAATCAGGATACAATGAGAAGACCAAAACTAAGGATAATAGGTATAGAAGAGCACCAAGATTCCTAAAAGGGCCAGTAAATATCTTCAACAAAATTATAGAAGAAAACTTCCTTAACAAAAAGAAAGATACCCATGGACATACAAGAAGCTTACAGAACTCCAAATAGATTGGATCAGATAAGAAATTCCTACCATCACATAATAATCAAAACATCAAATATATAAAACAAAGAATATTAAAGCAATAAGAGAAAAAGGCCAAGTAACATATAAAGGCAAACCTATCATAATTACATCAGACTTCTCCCCAGAGACTATAAGCCAGAAGATCCTGGGCAGATGTCATACAGACCCTAAGAGAACAGAAATCCAGCTTAGGTAACTATACCCAGCAAAACTCTGAATTATGATACAAGGAGAAAATAAGATATTCTATGACAAAGCCGAATTTAAACAATACCTTTCCACAAATACAGCCATTCAAAGGATAATGAATGGAAAACTCCAAAACAGGGAAGGAAACTAGACCAGAAAAAAAAAAAGAAAATAATCTTCTTTTAACAAACCAAAAAGAAGATAGTCACATAAACATAATTCCACCCCAAACAACAAAAATAACAGGAAGCAACTATCACTTTTCCTTAATATCTCTTAATATCAATGGATTCAATTCCCCAATAAAAAGACATAGACTAACAGACTGGATACATAAACAATACCCAACATTTTGCTGCATACAAGAAACCACCTCAGTGACAAAGACAGACACTACCTCAAAGTAAAAGGCTGAAAAAAAAATTCCAAGCTCATGGTCCCAAGAAATATGCTGGAGTAGCCATTGACTATCAACCTAAAGCTATCAAAAAAGATAAGGAAGGACAATTCATACCCATCAAAGGAAAAATCTACAAAGAACTCTCAATTCTGAAAAACTATGCTTCAAATTCATGGGAACCCACATTCATAAAAGAAACTTTTCTAAAGCTCAAAGCACACATTGTACCTCACACAATAATAATGGGAGACTTCAACATCCCTCTTTCATCAATGGACAGATCATGGAAACAGAAACTACACAGAGACAGAGTGAAACTAGCAGAAGTTGTGGACAAAAGAGATCTAGCAGATATTTATAGAACACACACACACACACACACATGCATGCATGCACATTTGTGAACAAGTGTACACATATACAGTCCTCCAGAAGTCCTTCTATCTTTCACTTACTTTAAGGCCTCTTGTGTTTTAACAGCACAATTTATAAACTTTTTTAATAGTATGGTTAAAATAATTTTAGTCAAATTTGCATTTCAATGATGTTAAAAAAAACCATATGGATAATAAAGGCAGCACTGAGGCATTGCTCATGAGCAGCTATTCTGATTGGCTGAATCTTCTCTTGCGATGACTGTTATTGAGTCTTTATATTTCTTCACTGGCTTTATATGTTTCAGAAAGAAATTCAGGATTATCTGAATGAATGGAGGGAGATCTATCTGTGTGCAATTGGATAATTCCCAGTGTAACAGCTGTGCATTGCTAAGACAAAAAAGTGACTGGAAATGAGATGACTGTGTTCTGTTATTTTCTGGATCTTTTTTACTAAGTATTTGGAAACTGCTTACATTAAAATTGTCCTTCTAAGATGAGTTCAATATGCTACTGCTATGAAAAACTGAGCATATATTTACTCCCAGGATCCTGGGATCATTTCCCACATCACAGGAATATTGAAAACACATGCAATTTCTTTGACTTGAATGTTTTTTAAGTTTGTTCTAACTTTACTTCCTTGACAGCAATATATTTGAGTACAAGCAACATAGTAAAGGATGTTTCTTTTGGTATTAGGCTATTCAGAACTGAGGAGAGTTATACAGGCAAAGCCTTTTGTATCTCAGCTTTGATTTATAATTAAACAGCTACTATGGGCCAAAAACTAAGTTGTATATTCTTACATCCTCATTATTTCCCTCAGTCATCATCTTCTGAGGTTAGGGAGTTAAAAATATCAACCTGTAAATTCTCAAACCAGAACTTACACCTTAGCCAGACCTGCCTGAACACAAAGCCATTGACCTTCTCTTAACACTTTGATAGTACCCTTCCTATTCATGATCAGTTGTGCTAGGCTTCTCTCGAGAAGGAGGGGAGCATTCAAGAAGGACAACATCTACCTGCAAAAGGGCCTAAGCTTGAGATATTACAGAATCTAAAGATTTACTTCTGGCTCCCAGGATCCTGGGATCATTTCCCACATCACAGGAATATTGAAAACACATGCAATTTCTTTGACTTGAATGTTTTTTAAGTTTGTTCTAACTTTTTATTATAATTGCAACAAAAGCATACACTTAAAACCTAAAAATTTTTGGTGAAAAATTGGGATACGACTTCTGGTTTTGGTCTCCAGTTTGGGAACATCCTCTGCCAGAGTGTGTCATCTCCAAGTGGCACTGGAAGCCAGCTATCTACCCAGCAGCGTGGAGGAAACAGCCAGCACAGGTGAGACCTACATTGCAGCTCAGAGGATCTTGTCCAGAATCCTCTGGCAGAAGCCTTCCAGTTTCAGTCTCCGGTTTGGAACTGTCCTCTGCCACAGTGTGCCATCTCCAAGTGGCCCAAGAAGCCAGCTATCTACCCAGCAGTGTGGAGGAGACAACCAGCACAGGTGAGACCTGCCCAGCAGCTCAGAGAACCCATCTGGAACCATCTGGCAGGAGTCTTCCGGTTTCTGTCTCCAGCTTGAGGCCATCCTCAGTCACTGGGTAACATATTCAAGTGATGCACAGAGGTAGCTAACTACTCAGGAATGCGGAGAGGCCCAGTAGTACAGTAGGACCACTCCTGCTGCTCAGAGAAACAGCCTGAAACCCTGAGGACACAAGAGCCTAGGAATAGCCTGGGACAGGAGTCTTCTGATTACCACCTGTACCCAGAGTAGATCAAGGCCACAGAGCTACATACCCAAATACAACTATAAGAGAGCAGGTCTTGGAGAAGTACTTTCATATCAGTGTACACAGAAAGAAAGGGTCTCCCAGGAGCACAGAGAAACCACAGTCAGAGACAGCAACACCAGCTAAGACTAGAGGAAACCAGATGGCAAAAGGCAAACACAAGAACATCACTAACAGAAACCAAGGAAACATGGCTCCATCAGAACGAAGTTCTCAAACAACAACAAGTCCTGGATACCCCAACACACCAGAGAAGAAAGAACTGGATTTAAAATCACCACTCAGGATGGAGGGCTTCAAGAAGGACATAAAAAACTCCCTTAAAGAAATATAGAACACAAGTCAACACGGAGAAGCCCTTGAAGAACTAAGGGAAAACACAACAAAACAGGTGAAGGAATTGAACAAAGCCATCCAAGATCTAAAGACAGAGGAAGAAACAATAAAGAAATCACAAAGGGAAACAACTTGGGACATAGAAAACCTAGGAAAGAAGTTGGGAGTCTTCTCCAAGCATCAACAACAGAATACAAGAAATAGAAGAGAGAATCTCAGATGCAGAAGATA
This sequence comes from Tokudaia tokunoshimensis, assembly GCA_036184795.1. NCBI lineage: Eukaryota > Metazoa > Chordata > Mammalia > Rodentia > Muridae > Tokudaia > Tokudaia tokunoshimensis. Next base: position 4,897,337 of record BTHU01000008.1, read on the forward strand.
CCATTAAAAGTATTGATACAACAGTCAAAAAAAATGAAAAATGCAGAAAGCTCCTGACCGAAAATATCCAAGAAATCCAGGACAAAATGAGAAAACCAAACCTAAGGATTATAGGTATAGAAGAGAGTGAAGATTTCCAACTTAAAGGGTCAGTAAATGTCTTCAACAAAATTATAGAAGAAAACTTCCCTAACCTAAAGAAAGAGATGCCCATGAACATACAAGTCTACAGAACTCCAAATAGATTGGACCAGAAAAGAAATTCCTCCTGTCACATAATAATTAAAACACCAAATGTACTAAACAAAGAAAGAATATTAAAAGCAGTATGGGAAAAAGGTCAAGTAACATATAAAGGTAGACCTTTCAGAATTAAACAGGACTTCTCACCAGAGATTTTGAAAGCCAGAAGAGCATGGGCAGATGTCATACAGACACTAAGGGAACACACACTCCAACCCAGACTGCTATATCCAGCAAATCTCTCAATTACCATTGATGGAGAAACCAAGGTATTCCATGACAAAAACAAATTTACACAGTATCTTTCCACAAAACCAGCCTTTCAAATAATAATGAATGGAAAGCACCAGCAAAAGGAAAAAAAAACTACACACTAGAAAAAGCAAGAAATTAATCTTCTTCCAACAAGCCCAAAAGAAGATAACCACACAAACATTAAAAATTACATCAAATATAGCAGGAAGCAACAATCACTTTTTCTTAATATCACTTAACATCAATGGACTCAATTCCCCAATAAAAAGACATAGACTAACAGACTGGATACATAAACAGGACCCAACATTTTGCTTCATACAGGAAACGCATCTCAGTGTCAAAGACAAACACTATCTCAGAGTAAAGGACTGGAAAACAGTTTTCCAAGCAAATGGTTCCAGAAAACAAGCTGGAGTAGCCATTCTAATATTCAATAAAATAGACTTTCAACCAAAACTCATCAAAAAAAGACACCAACACTTTATACACATAAAAGGAAAAATCTACCAGGAAGAACTCTCAATTCTGAACATCTAGGCTCCAAATACAAGGGCAAGCTCATTCGTAAAAGAAACCTTACTAAAGCTTAAAGCACACATCACACACCACACAATAATTGTGGTTGACTTCAACAACCCACTCTCCTTAATGGACAGATCAGGGAAACACAAACTAAACAGAGACACAGTGAAACTATCAGAAGTTTTGGACCAAATGGATTTAATAGATATGTATAGAACATTTCATCCTGAATCAAAAGAATATACCTTCTTCTCAGCACCTCATGGTACCTTCTCCAAAATTGACCATATGACTGATCACAAAACAGACCTCGACCGATATAAGAAGATCGAACTAATTCCATGCCTCCTATCAGATCACTGTGGAGTAAGGGTGGTCTTCAATGGCAAAAAAACAACAGAAAGCCCACATACACATGGAAGTTGAACAATGTTTTACTCAATGATAACTTGGTCAAGGAAGAAAAAAGGCAAGAAATCAAAACCTTTTTAGAATTTAATGAAAATGAAGGCACAACATAACCAAATTTATTGGACACAATGAAAGCAGTGCTAAGAGGAAAACTCATAGCTCTGAGTTCCTCCCAAAAGAAGCTGGAGAGAGCAGCTTAACAGCACACCTGAAAGCTTTATAACAGAAAGAAGCTAATACACTCAAGAGGAGTAGAAGGCAGGAAATCATCAAACTCAGGGCAGAAATCAACCTAGTGGAAACAAAAAGAATACAAAGAATACAAAGAATCAACAATACCAGGAGTTGGTTCTTTGAGAAAATCAACAAGATAGATAAAACTTTTGTCAGACTAACAAGAGGTCACAGAGACAGTATTCAAATTAACAAAATCAGAAATAAAAAGGGAGAAATAAAAACAGAAACTGGGGAAATTCAAAAAATCATCAGCTCCTACTACAAAAGCCTATACTCAACAAAACTGGAAATTCTGGATGAAATGGACAATTTCCTAGACAGATATCAACTACCAAAGTTTAATCAGAATCAGATAGACCATCTAAACGGTTCCATAAACCCTATAGAAAGAGAAGTGATCATTGTCAGTCTCCTAACCGAAAAAACATAGGAACAGATGGTTTTAGTGCAGAATACTATCAGACCTTCAAAGAAGACCTAACACCAAAATTCTTCAAACTATTTCCCCAAATGGAAACAGAAGGAACACTACTCAATTTGTTCTATGAAGCCACAGTTTCAATGATAACAAAATCAAACAAAGATCCAACAAAGAAATAGAACTTCAGACCAATTTCCCTTAAGAATATCGATGCAAAATACTCAATAAAATTCTTGCTAAATGAATCCAAGAACACATCAAAACGATCATTCACCATGATCAAGTAGGCTTCACAGGAATGCAGGGATGGTTCATCATACAGAAATCCATCAATGTAATCCACTACATAAACTCAGAGGAAAAAAAACACATGGTCATTTCATTAGATGCTGAAAAAGCATTTGACAAAATTAATCATCCTTTCATATTAAAGGTCTTGGAAAGAACAAAAATTCAAGGCCCATACCTAAACATTGTAAAAGTAATATACAGCAAACCAGTACCCAACATCGAACTAAGTGGAGAGAAATTTGAAGCAATCCCACTAAGATAAGGGACTAGATAAAGCTGCCCTCTTTCTCCATATTTATTCAATATAGTACTTGAAGTCCTAGCTAGAGAAATTAGACAACAAAAGGAGGTCAAAGGGATACAAATCGGAAAGGAAGAAGTCAAATTATCACTATTTGCAGATGATATGATAGTACACTTAATCAAACCCCCCTCAAAAAAAAAAACTCCACCAGAGAACTCCTACAGGAGATAAACAACATCAGCAAAGTGGCCCATATAAAATTAACTCAAGCAAATGAGTAGCCTTCCTATAATCAAAGGATAAACAGGTTGAGAAAGAAATTAGGGAATTGACACCCTTCACAATAGCCACAAACAATATAAAGTATCTTGGTGTGACTATCCAAACTAGTGAAAAATCTGTATGACAAGAACTTCAAGTATCTGAAGAAAGAAATCGAAGAAGACTTCAGAAGATGGAAAGATCTTCCATGCTCAAAGATTGGCAGGATTAATATAGTAAAAATGGCCATCTTTCTGAAAGCAGTATTCAGATTCAATGCAATCCCCATCAAACTCCGAACTCAATTCTTCATAGAGTTAGAAAGAGCAATTCTCAAATTCATCTGTAATAAAAAACAAAACAAAACAAACAAACAAACAAACAAAAAAAAAACCAAACCAGGATTGCTAATCCTATTCTCAATGGTAAAAGAACTTCTGGGGGAATCAGTATCCCTGACCTCAAGCAGTACTACAGAGCAATAGTGTTAAAAACTGCATGGTATTAGTACAGTGACAGGCAGGTAGATAAATGGAATAGAATTGAAGACCCAGAAATGAACCCACACACTTATGGTAACTTGATCTTTGACAAACGAGCTACAACCATCCAGTGGAAAAAAGATAGCCTTTTCAACAAATGGTGCTGGTTCAACTGGAAGTCAGCATGCAGAAGGATGCAGATCTATTCATTCTTATCTCCTTGTACTAAGCTCAAGTCCAAGTGGATCAAGGACCTCCATATAAAACCAGACACACTGAATCGAATAGAAAAGAAACTGGGGAAGAGCCTTGAGCACATGGGCACAGGGGTAAATTTCCTGATCAGAACACCAATAGCTTATGCTCTAAGATCAAGAATTGACAAATGGGACCTTATAAAATTACAAAGTTTCTGTAAGGCAAAGGGTATTGTTAAAAGAACAAAATATCAACCAAGAAATTGGGAAAAGATCTTTACCAAACCTACATCTAACAGAGGGCTAATAACCATGATATACAAATATCTCAAGAAAGTAGACTCCAGAGAGCCAAATAACCCTATTAAAAATGGGGTACAGAGCTAAACAAAGAATTTCACCTGAGGAATACCGAATGCCTGAGAAGCACCTAAAGAAATGTTCAACATCCTTAGTCATCAGGGAAATGCAAATCAAAACAAGCCTGAGATTTCACCTCACACCAATCAGAATGGCTAAGATCAAAAACTCAGGAGAAAACAGGTGCTGGCAAGGATGTGGAGAAAGAGGAACACTCCTCCACTGCTGGTGGGATTGCAAGCTGGTACAACCACTCTGGAAATCTGTCTCGTTGTTCCTCAGAAAACTGGGCATGATATTGCAGGAGGACTCCGTTATGCCACTTCTGGGCATATACCCAGTGGATTCTCCATCATGTAATAAGTACACATGCTCTACTATGTTCATAGCAGCCCTATTTATAATAGCCAGAAGCTGGAAAGAACCCAGATGTCCATCAACAGAGGAATGGATACAGAACATGTGGTATATTTACACAATGGAAGACTACTCAGCCTTTAAAAACAATCTTAGGCAAGTGGGTAGAACTGGTGAATGTCATCCTGAGTGAGGTGACCCAATCACAAAAAAACGCACATGGTATGCACTCACTGATAATTGGATATTAGCCAAGAAGCTCCAAATACCCAAGAAAGTATTCACATATCAAATGATGCCCAAGAAGAAAGAAGGAGAGGCCCCTGGTCTTGGAAAAGTTCAATGCAGCAGTGTAGGGGAATAACAGGACAGGGGAGTGGGAAGAGGTTGATTGGGGAACAGGGGTAGGGAAGAGGGCTTATGGGACTTTCAGGGAGGGTTACGAAGACCTCCTTCCTGCTTCTATCTTAGTTTTCATGACAAATTCCCAGAAAAAAAAAGTTCGGTTGGATTCAAAATGCCAAGGAACTCACCTTTACACAACCTAAAGCAATCAGGGACTTACCTGCAGTCTGCAGTGATAATTTTAAATGATGTACTGTTTTTGTCACTAACATGTTTTTCTTTCGAAATTCAGAGATATGATTTTATGGACAATGCAGTTGGGAAAAGAATCTGTTGTGTTGCATACAAGTCTCTGTAGAGAACTTAGCAAATTTTCAGTTCTATTTAAAGGAAAACAAATAAAATGTTAAGAACACTAAGTAAAGTCACTTCAGAACACAGATGAGTCACATGATTTCCTTACCATTTCAGAGTGTAGGTCTTGACTCATGCTCCATATGATCACAGTAAACCAAGCATAGAATGATCAAACGTGCCGATGCTCACATATAACTTAAATTACAGACTGAGAAAATCAGTTTGTTCTTCTTGAAAATATCCCCAATCAAATATAAAATAGGTTCTTTCATGAAGGGCCCTGTACTGACTAAAAGTCTCTTTAAGGGGTCAAAGATTAAGATAATGAAACTACAGACTACAATCTAAAAGTACTAGATGCCAGACACCAAGCTTGACACATTCATGGATGGCCTATTTCAGTGTTTCTTCCTATATATTCTTCTTATATACTCATAAAAATATAGATATTTTAACATTAGTTGAGATGGAGAGCTAACTCATAGTCTATTGATAAGATCAGAAAAGCATGACCATGACTATTGGCCTGCACAGCTGATGATGCATGTCATTGCACCCTGATGCCTATACATGTGTTACATGACGTCCATTTTTACTTGTTTACCCATTGCAGTTAATTTTCTTGTCACAGAATATTTCATGATGGTTCAGTGTCTAAAGTATGAACTTTATCACTTATCAATCACTTATCAATTTATTCTAAAATGACCACTGGTATCACTTTACCTAGGGCAGTTTCCAAATTCTTAGGGAGGGTTTGCATAATCAAGAATGATCCAATTCCTGGTTGTTCCAAACAACCCCATCCTCCTCATTCTCCCTGTCAGAATCACTCATCCAACATCCTCATAGCTGTAGTAATTACCTGAATATGACCTATATTAAGGATGGCACCTGTCAATTTTCTACCATTTAAAGGCTCATGAGACCCCACACTTTTCTGACAAGCTATAAGCAATTAATAGTCTCTAGGGGAAGGTAATGTGATTCAGTGGAGTAGCCACAACTAAGTAGTCCAGGCTTTAGTAGATACTCTCCACTTGAGCTTATTTAAGTAATTTTAATTAAGTCATTGGGTTACACACAGAACAAAGGTAAGGAAGTAGGAAGGACTTGTTGGGTGGAAGTAGTCAGGAAGTCCCTTCTGTGAGAAGACATCTTTGAACAAAGATTTGGAGAAGCAAAAGGAGAGAGCTTTGTCTTCCATTTTTCAGAGCATTGTAGGCAGAACAATGATGGTATGGCAAGGCACTGTGGATGGGTGAGCCTAGCATGCTATTACAAAAACAGTAATTAGTGCAAAATAAACCCTGGGCAGCTGTAGGTAAAGGTGTCATATGATCTGTATGGGTGAGGAGATTCATTGTGGCTGTTGGAGTTTGAGGTAAGACCATTGATGGAAAATTCAGTTTGGGGTAAGGGCAAAATCTGAAAAATGATTTAGGAGGCTATGATAAACACTCAGAATAGAGATGATGGAACCTCTACTTTTAATCTACTTAACTGAATTTGTGTATAAGTCACCAGAAATAAATAAAAAGCTCATTCAAACACAGATGCAATTATGATTTTCAAAATAATTGAATTCATTTTATTATAGGAAAACTTGTTAAAAATTGTTGGAATCACATTACAAAGATTCCAACTTAATGTAAAATATCTAGATTGATAATTTGAAATTAAATTCAATGCAAATACACACACACACACACACACACACCAATAATAACACAAATGAAACCCCCAAAATATAAACAACATTTAAATATGATTGAAGTGATAATCTCCCATGTTATGTAAAGTTCTACTTCATGTGATATGTCCACATAAAACACAGACATATAAGTGCCAAAAACGCCTTTTATAAATGTTGTTTTCATAGATCTATTTCATGCAGAAATGTAAATAAATGGTTGACATAAAAATCTTGGCTTGACATTTTAAATGGACAATTTGATTAGACCTGTGAGTCAATGGTACTCTGAAGATAGGAAATAGCATTTAGGTTGGAAGAGTTGAGTCCTGTAATGATGACAAATAAGACGCTCCTAGGTCAAAAATTATATTACATTAGGTGAAAGTTCCTATGCTGATGCTACTGAGGATTAATAATACTTTTTCTATGGCATCTATAAACACATCCTTGCATAGAATCCAAAATAAGCTTCACAAACATTTTTTGAATTGCTTTTATAATTTTGAAAGATATTTTTATATTATGCAAATGTGTTCTTTAGTAATGAATTCACACATATCTATATGTATCTCATAGACTTGAGTATTTTTCCTAAATAAGATTTTTCTATTGAAATAAACAATTTTTTATGAAGAGTTTAAGTGAAGAATTTTGAAAGTCTTTTAAAGAGCCAACTAGTAATTAGTTTAAAGATTTTATTATTTTTTTCATAAAATATATTTTTATTTATATTTTCCCTCCCCAAACTCCTTCTAGATTCTCCCCACCCCCCAATGACTCAACATCATAAATAAAACAAAAAATGAAAATCAAAATATATAAACAAAAATAAAATAAGGGGAAACAAAGCAGAAAACCAGAATGTACACAAGAAAGCATGTACATACATGCTAACTACATCTGATTGTGTCTGGCATGTGGTGATACATTCAGTGCTACTCTATTGGAAAATACATGATTTTTCACTTTTCCCATAGGTCAGTCACTTCTTAATGAGGGGTGTAACTTTCTGTCAGTTTTCCTTTCTCAGTGCTAGGATGTTGTTTGAACCTGTGCAGGGTATGGGCATGTCTCTGTGAGTTCCTATGTGTGTCAGTTCTCTTTCTGGAAGACACTGTCTCCTAAGTCATCTATGCCCTCTGACTCTTATAATATTTGCCCCTCCTTTTCTGCAGAAATCTCTAAGCCTTGAGGAGAACAATTTGATAAAGACACTCCATTTAGGGCTGAGTGGTACAAATCCCTCACTCTCTGCAGCCCTGAATCCTCTTGTAGTTCTTGCTTACTGCCTGGAAAAGCTTCTCTGATATGGGTTAGACAATGTTCTGGTCTACGGACAGAGCAATATTTTATTAGAAGTCATTTTTTTGTATTTCCAGCTGCAAATATGTTAGATGTTTTTGTGGGCTACATAGACTCCATTACAATGGCGAAATTGGTTCCACCATAGCACTGGAAATGTAGCCACAGATAACATCTGAAAATTGGGTGCGTTATGTTCCAAGATTTTTATGTGACATAGATGCTTGTGAAATCTGATCTAGTAGTTGTAGTTATTTGACTCTGATTTAGAAGTTTATCAGGTTCACTTAAAAAAATTCATGAGAACTGGCAAATTCTGATTATGGAAACTTGAGTGTGGAGTCTTAGGTGTGCGATGATCTTCCCTTCTCCAGTGATTTCCACACAGCTGTTCTTTTTCACTAGAGGAATATTTTGAGCAAGATCTAGGTTCCATGACATTTTCAGAAGCTCCCTGATCTAACTCATATATGTGAGTTCCATGTTTTAACACATGCCATCATGGCTGATATATGCTGACTGTTGTTATTCTTGAATAATTCAGCAACTTTAACTTAAACAGATTTGTACAGAATATTAAAGAGGATTCGGGGTATCTTATGCTATGTCAAATTAGAAAAAAAAACCTTAATTATATTTATTCTACTTTTCAGTCTGTCAACCTGTACTAATTACAGGTGGATTAGTGGCTCTTGCTAACATGCGATATCCTTAGTGCCTACTTCTAAAGTTTGTGTTGCTATAATGATCCTCTTCTGAGGATGTCTAGGCTCTGTACAGCTATATGGAACCACTAGTCATGTGTTTCTGGGTTTGATGAATGCCTTGGCAATGTATGACCAGATGACTTCATTCTGATTACTGTATAGCTATGCTCTCTTGAAGAATAAGAAGGCTAAGCCCACCTTGTTTCCTTGCTTTAGACATGCAACATAGTTTTAATCCCAGAATTATTAAGAGAACTATTATGATTAAAATAAAAATTTAAGTTATTTAGATTTGTCCTTTTCTGTTTATATCTTCAAACAGTGCCTATCTTTTCCCATCTATAGTAATATGAACGAATCATGTACCTACCACAGAAAGGCACAGCTTACCCTCAATTTCTCTTCCTCACTCAATAACCATTTCAGCCATGTAAAAGCTCTGAATTCTTTATGTACCATGTACAGTTTTTGTACAAATTAATGCATTTTCTGGAGGGGGGAGAATTTTTAATATGAATTTATTTTACAGAGAGTGGATTATAGATTTAAAAGTCAGGTGGATTTTTATTGTTATTTTTTTCTATTTATTTTAAACAGCATCTTTCTTTGTAGCTGAAGTTGACCTTGAATTTACTATGTAGGCAAGGCTGGCCTCTAGCTCACATTTCTCCTGCCTCAGGCTCCTGAATAGAGGATTACAATGTTCAGTACCATTCTTGGAAGCTTGATACTTTATTAGCAAAATTTCCTATGTAATTGAATAGTTAATATAATGAAATAATTTAAAATTCAAAATATGAGGTAAATGAAATAGTTCAAATAAAATATATTTCATGGAAAAAATCTATATAGATGTTAAGACAATTCACTATGATCTATGTAAAAAGAAGAGCATTAGAGTACATTAGTTACAAATGTTCATCTTAATTTTAGATTTTTGTTTATTTTCTATTTCTGAAGTGGCCTTTCAAAATTGTGTTTATTTTAAGAGACTTACAAAGAGAACAGTTTTTTCTAAGTAAGTCATTACTCAAATATTCCCTAAATAAAAATTGACAAAAATATTCGTATTAGGCACCAATGGATTGAAGGAGTCACACTGAACCCCTTTCCTATAGTGTCATATTTTTAGTCAATGGCTAAATGATCCCCCACAGGGTTACGAAGACTACAATAACAGTTCACAGTGAGTACTCTATGTATTGCTTTGGCTTTGTTTTTGGTGATGTGTGACTACATCACTTGGTAAATATGCAAAATAATCTGAGTGAGACACACATCATAAAATTCTTTCATTTACCTTTCAAATTGAAAGCCCTGGTTTAGCAACAGTTAAAATCAGTATTTAAGTCCATTCTACAGTGTAGGATGATTGTTATGCTCTTAATCAATTCCATTAAAACAGAAAAAATTTTTAGAACTTTGAAAAATAGTGAGAGCACAGTCTTTTTAATGAGGTAGTGATTGCTTTCTTTAGATATTAAAATCTAACTTGTTATCATGCCAATGAGAAGATAAAATACTCCACAGCCTTAAGATGACCTCAGTGAAAATCTTACACCATATCTAGGATGCCAGCCTTAGCTCCCGTTTCTCACTAAGTCTATGCTCCACAGATTCTATTCAAGACTGACTTTTCCCCATCCACGAATCTCTATGAAATACTTTGCCTTCATGCTTGGGTCTGTGTCACCTGGTATGCCCTCTGTGCTCACTCACATATTTATAAAATTTTGATTATTTCTGTTCCTTTTGTGTCTCTCACAAAGAGGATTATAGTCTTTGAACATGATTTTGACCATACCTTGTAAAACATGCTGTCTTGGTATCTTCAGCTGACCTTACACTAATGATTAGCGAGTGATCCACTAATCATTATTCACTCACTAATATCTCATGTTAGTGAGACATGACTGCTACAAGAGATTTGATATTGCTCCTCAGATGTTTCTTCAGCATTCTGTTTGCCATTCTGTAGACTGTTAGGATGCAGTATGCAGTTGATCCATGTTTGATCATTACAATAATCAAAACATCTGTGGCAGGAACTCCAAAAGAAATTAGTGCTATGTCTGATAGAGATGTTACTAAGGTGATGAACCAGAATAATTCTAGAGTCATCTACCATTTAGAGATAAATTACTCTAAATAAGAGTTTTTCTCTGGCTGTAAACAAGAATATTATTTTGGGGTTAAATATTGAGACTTCTTAAATAAAAATGAATAAGGTGTGTGTATGTTTGCACATGAATAACATACCATATATTCTTACAATTAGGGAATTTTCAATTCATTACAGGTTACTTTTATTAAGTAATACAGTATTTAATAGCCATTGCCATTTTTCATATTATAAGTTATCAACTGAACACCTTCCATTCATGAGTAAGAATACTAAAAATAATAACTGTTTGGGGATTTAATTCAAAAGATGATAGGACCACTGAGCTGGTAATAATGGTAATAACAATAAAGGAATTACATCTCTAATATAGTATTCCCTTTACAAGCATTTTGTATATAATTCATACTGAATGACACAGTAGATAGGTTTTTATATTTTGTTCTTTCATCACTACAGAAAACTAACTCATAACTAGTGATATTTGATCACTTATTCAGGGTCAACTGTAGTAACTTGTAAAGCTTAAATGTGAAATCAGGTACTTAACATTGGAACCTTAGATCATATTTTATTGGCAATATCTTGGTTTCAGGATTAAACATTTTTACTTGGATATGCAAAGAACTGTCAGGTCTTCATCTAAAGAATTTTTATTTCGCATCTAGCAAGTATTTTTTGATTTTAAAGCATAGTAAGATTTTGTTTTCTTTAGTTATGTTGTATCATGGTGAATAATGCCTAAGGCACACTGCTAATTGAAACTTTACCTCTGACATAGGTTTGCCACTACATTTTAAGTGATCTTTAGTCAATATTTACAACCAGAACTTCACAAGGCAATTCTTGAACCATCTATAACATCTTCTTTGTTTGTTTTGTTTTGAAAGATCTCTCAGGAAATCGCAAGACATTTGGAGACTCATCGCTTTAGAGGATCATGGGTTATTCAGAATATAGAATTGATAAGAAAGCCTAAGTGGTCTGCCGTTTTCAAACAAAAGCTTGTTAAACTTTTATATCTACAGTCTAAATCTAAAATGTTCTTTCTTCCAAGCAAGACATAGTTGAATGACTCAATTCTGAAGTAAGTTCAGAGATTTAGCCAATGAAAAAGTCTTCAGACAAATTTAATACCTCAAAAAAAAAAAAAGAAAAGAAAAGAAAAAGAAAAAAGAAAAAGCTCTAAAATAATTAACATTGTAAAACTCTGGCTCTGAATTCCAGTGAGAACACTTTGTATTTTCTTGTTGTAGTTTTGAATATCCAGGGGATGTGGCAACATTCACCTTTCCAGTGAAGAACTTTAAAGACCTTTGCCAGATCTGTCTGATGTTATTTCCTATTAAGGGACTGAATACTGACAGCCCAAGAGAAAATGGTAAAGAACAGTCACCCCAGTGAGCTTTCAGTAAATAATATTTATTTAACAATTTTAAGACACTATAGTGGTTTCAATAAGAATGACTCCCATGGGCTCTTATGGCCCTGGTGAAATAGTTGTGATCTTCTGGAAGGAAGTGTGCTCCTGGGGTGCTCTTTGAGATTTCAGAAGCACATGCCAGGCCATTCTTTCTCTTGCCCTTTGGCTGCCTGTGAATCACTATGCAAATATCAGCTACTTCTTCAGTGTCATATATACCACCACCTTCCCAGTCATGATAGTAATGAACTAAGGTACTGAAAGTGTAAGCAAGCCTCTGGATAAATACACTCTTTTATGAGACTTGCCTTGGTCATGATGTCATGACACAGCAATGGGATAGTAACTAAGAAACATGCCAGCTACACTGTCAGCAGAGCCATTCATAGGGATTGATACGTACTGTTCTTTTCCCCGTTTAGGCCACCTTAGTCAACAAACATCTGAGCAAAAAATTCACTGAAGGCACCTATTCATCTCCAGGACATTCTGTACATGGACAGCTTATTTTGCTATTTGTTCTGCTTTCCTCTTTCTGTGACCACCCTTGCTGTAGTTTATTCTTTACTCAATACCCTTTTAGATAATGCTTCTTAGATTATGTCACTCATTCAGGTTAACTTTCAGGATCTACTGTCAAATCACCCCAATTTTTTTAAAGCTGCACTATTTTACTTATTTTATTGTTTGATAATGAAATACAGGAATACAATGTACTTTAATTACTCTCTGCTCAAATTCTTTATTTCCCTTTTATATCTGTCAACACTTCTTACCTGCTCCTGTCCCTTTTCAAAGCTCATTACTTTGAGTTTGCTTTCTGACCTTTGGGTTAGGCTGTGTGATTATTTATTTGGAAGTATCCATTAAAGGACATTGTCAAAAGGACAAAGCGGCAACCAACAAACTAGGAAAAGATCTTTACCAACCCTACATCCAACAGAGGGCTAATACCCAATATATACAAAGAACTCAAGAAGTTAGACTCCAGAGAGCCAAATAATCCTATTAAAAAGTGGGGTACAGAGCTAAACAAAGAGTTCTCACCTGAAGAATATCTAATGGCTGAGAAGCACCTAAAGAGATGTTCAACATCCTTAGTCATTAGGAAAATGCAAATCAAAACAACCCTGAGATTCCACCTCACACCAGTCAGAATGGCTAAAATCAAAAACACAGGAGACAGCAGTTGTTGGCGAGGATGTGGAGAAAAAGGAACACTCCTCCACTGCTGGTGGGATTGCAAGCTGGTACAACCACTCTGGAAAGCAGTCTGGCGGTTCCTCAGAAAACTGGGCATGACACTCCCAGAGGATTCTGTTATATCACTCCTGGACATATACCCAGAGGCTTCCCCTGCATGTAATAAGGACACATGCTCCACTATGTTCATAGCAGCCTTATTTATAATAGCCAGAAGCTGGAAAGAACCCAGATGTCCCTCAACGGAGGAATGGATTCAGAAGATGTGGTATATTTACACAATGGAATACTACTCTGCAATTAAAAACAGTGAATTCACGAAATTCCTAGGCAAATGGTCAGAACTTGAAAATATCATCCTTAGTGAGGTAACCCAATCACAAAAGAACACACATGGTATTCAGTCACTGATAAGGGGATATTAACCCAGAATCTCGGAATACCCAAGACACAATTCACATATCAATAGATTTCCAAGAAGATGGAAGGAGAGACCCCTGGTCCTGGAAAGACTGGATGTAGGGGAATGCCAGGACAGAGAAGTGAGAGGGGGTTGAATGGGGAACAGAGAGGAGGGAAGGGGGCTTATCAGAAGGGGAGGGAGGAGACGAGAAAGGGAAAATCATTTGGAATGTAAATAAAATGGATATAGAAAAAAAAACTTGGTGGGGTTATCAGTAGCTACAGAGTTCAAGGCAATGATTTAGTCACTTCCTGGACCCATCAGTAGTTAACAGTTTATCAGTGGGAGTAGGGCTCTCTCTACCCTCTATGCCTGACACTTGATGTATCCATTCTTGGCAGATACAGTGCAGCAGGTATCCATAGATGAGATGAATTCAAGATTGCAATAGTACATCTTGTCCAGGAGATGACGTTTCATCATCCTACTAGCTCTTACATTCTTTCTTTACCTCTTTCTTAATGGAATACCTCAGTCTTAATCTGAAACAGTAGCATGTAAGAAGAAAGCATGGATCTCTATTTTCTCCCCAATAGGGAACTTCACTGATGTGGCTTCATCCTATTTAAGGGGATGAAGGGAAAAGGGAACTCACTCTTCCTGTTTTTTAATCCAAGATGATTACCAGCATGTAGACCTGTGAATTAAGAAGGGAAGGGAGCAGTTCTGCTATGGAAAGAACCAGGCATTTTGCCCATTTCTGTCTGCTGTTTGAAGCTAAGTTATAAGACTTTGTTGCTGTTTGCATATCCCCATCTTCCTTGGCTGCCTCTCTGTCCTTGTTTAAACAGGAAGGTGAAGTTACACTTAAGGTTAGCTTCCTCCCATTGGAATGGATTATCCCTAGATTTGGCAACTGGAGGAAGGTTCCTGCTTGATGATTCAGTTGAGACATAGATGTAGTTAATGTTTATAAGTAAATGTGTTTGGATTACTTATAAAAATAAATTTGTAACCCCAATAAGTTCGTTATAATACAGATGATTGCTTGAGTGTTTTCCTAGGAGATTCACCAAATCCAAAGTTGTACCAAGAAATTTTTGTGTTTGTTTTATGGGTATAGAGGAAAGTTTTCTTTTCTGGTTTGGACATCCTTCAATGAAGCGTTAAGAAACATTATCCATCCTTACTTATATCACACTTGAATAGACTCTAAAAGATCCTTAACATTTGACTTTACTTGTCAATTATCTTAGTTTTATCATCAGCCCAAATTTTATCTATAAAATAGGGTTGAGGAGTCAAGCAGCACAGTCATGAAAGAAATCAAAATATTAGCAAGTGTGGCAATTACGAACTAGATATGAAGAAGACAAAGAAGAGAATGGTACCTTTATGTATTACAGACATTTAACAATTCCTCTCTGGATTGGACCAGGGTTGATTTACAGGAAATGGCTAATTTTGACTTATGCCATTCTAGTCCTATCTGAAATGACGTTGCAAAGAATCATCCGATATCAGAGTATTAGTAAATGTAACAATTAGTAACTAAAGGTTGAGAAGATTAAGAATAGGATGGTATCTATGATACATAGTATACATTCTGAAAGTTTTACCTTTCAGAACACTTTTCCTATATCCTCTCAACTCTTTCTGGAACAAGTTTCAAGGAAACTGCTATGAATATTTTCACTTTGATATGTGTTGATACTAATACATTGATTACCTGAATGTTAACTGCTATGATATCCTTTTATATTATTTTTAAATTGGCATCTAATGCTTTATATGCATATTTTAAAAATAAAAACATATATGCAGTAAAAGTTCCTAAAGTAGACATAGATACAACCATTAACTATACAAGTGCTTTTGTCTATCCCATTAGCGCCTCCTGTGCAAACTTGGTTCTGAGACAGCACACATATATACAATACCATCCCCAAGCATTTGCTAGATTTTTGAAAACATTTTATGCAATGAGCAGAAAACCTTTTTGCAAATATACTAACCAGAAACATAATAGACCAATGAAGGCATGCCAAAGCAAGTCAAATACAAATTTTCCCTTTTATGCTTTGCCAAACATATCTCTCCCTGGAACAATTATATAATGTTACAGTATGTAAGACATAAAGTGATCTTAAATTCTATGATTTGATCTTTCTAATCAATCAAGCAAAGTGAGGCAGTCACCAGAACCCTGATTTCAGCATGATACATATGCATTCAAAAATGGCTGGTCAGAAGCACAAATAGAAAACTTAGAGCTTGTGGGTGCCATTTGAGGCAGGCTGGTATCTCACAGTTATTGAGCCTTCAACCTTGAGATCCTAAATATCTTTTAGATACACAGATATGGAAGTAATTTGGAAGTTAGCACCCTACTGGTATCTGCTGGAGAATTACTGATAGCGTCATTTAGTTGATATGTTTGCACTTAATTTGATGGGCCAGAAATCAAAGAGAGTTCTGGCATAGTTGCCACTGATCGAGAAAAAGGACTTAATGCTTGTTTTTCTCAGTGCTCCTATTTTAACAAACTTGCAGAGCCAGTTTGCTCAGAAATAAGAAGCTACTGGTTTTGTTTTGCATTGCTTTGTTTTGATGCTGGGACTCACTGTATAGATCTAGCTAGCCTGGAACTAGTTACTTAGGCCATGCTGGCCTGGAACTCATTGAGATCTGTCTGTCTCTACCTTTCCCTTAAAAGTACTGGGATCAAAGAAGAAAGTCACCATGACAGGCTAGAGGCATTTTAAATTAGAAATTACTTCTAGGAATTGAAATGAAAACATTGATAATATGCCCAAACTATTTTCGGGTTTAAGTAGTATTAAGGATTAAAATGCTTGTGCAAAGTCACATAAATGACACAAAGGCATGGCAGACTGAAGATTAGAGATCTCTTAATGTAGAAAGTTAAGACTTACCCCTGTCTGTATCATACAGGAAGACAAAACAATTCCATTCATAGTGATCAAGGAGGCTCAGGAGTGCACCTCTCAATGAAGGTCTTAGCTGAAGCACGAACTGGCTCTCCCCTTCAGTGGGGAAGCTTGGTGTGATGAGAGAGATGTGCAGAGCACTGCAGAAGGAGGTCAAGGTATGCACTGACCTCTTGTCATAGAGTCCAAAAATGGCAAACACCCCTCTAGAATACTGGGAACAGACTGTGGGAAAAACAGACAAAGACACCAATCACCAACTCTTATTGAACTCTGAAACTGTACACTTTAAGTTTATAGTCCATGAAATTTAAAATAAAATGATTAAATGTTAATAATATATAACGAAGAACACAAGAAATGTATGCATTTATTGGACAGTAAGCTGTAAGTTCTTGAGTTTGTGCTGACAGCCAACTTTAAACTAATGCCCTGCATTAAGAAGCGAATTCGAGTTAAAGAGAAATTTGACTAAACTAAAGTAATATACATTCCTTTAAAATATCTCAAATCCAATGCTACAGCCTTTTAAGAATCACACACATACACACACACCACACACACACACACACACACACACACACACATATAGTCAGAGAGGTGAGGAGAATACAACATCTATCACAACACCAGGAGTAACTGGGACCAGCAGAACCCAGGCAAGCAAGAACTCCTCCAGACCAGTGGCACAGGTTCCATCTGAGTTGGACTGGTGCCTTTAACAGACCTTTGGTGCAAATTCCAAAGCCAGTTCCACAACACCCAGAGGAAACTTCACTCCCAGGCGCTCTAACACGCCCAGGATCAGAGGTGTAGAGGACACAGTATCTGTCCCAAAACTGGGAGTTGCTGGGACCAGAGGGACCCAGGAACACAGGAACTCTTCCAGACCAGTGGCACGGGTTCCCTGTGGTCTGTCTGGGCCTTTTCCCTGAGCAGACCTTGGGTGCAAACTGCAGCCAGTTCCAAAGTACCCAGAGGAAGCTGCACTCCCAGGTGCTTTTACACCCCAAGGATCCCAGGAGCTTTGTTACAACAGGAACTCAGGGTCCCAGAGGGAGCTAGACTCTCAGGAGCTCAGTGACGCCCAGGATATCAGGATCCCAGAATCACAGAAACAGTTTGACTCTGAGGAGTTCTGACACAACCAGTATCAGAAGAAGGACAGCCTCCAATCAGATATAGCGAGGGCAGGTAGCACTAGAGATAATCAGATGGTGGGAGGCAAGCTTAAAAACATAAGCAATAACAACAACAATGGTAATCTAAGAAAGGTAATACCTGCAAAGGTAGTTGCATCATAAACAGAATACAAGGGCCAGTAAATATCTTCAACAAAATTATAGATGGACACTTCCTTAACCTAAAGAGATTCCAATGAACATGCAAGTAGCCTACAGAACTCCAAATAGACTGAACCAGAAAAGAAATTCCTCCTGCCACATAATAATCAAAACACCAAATACACTAAACAGAGAAAGAATATTAAAAGCATTAAGAGAAAAAGGTCAAGTAACATATAAAGGCAGGTCTATCAGAATTAGACCAGACTTCTCACCAGAGACTATGAAAGATAGTAGATCCTGGGCAGATGTCATACAGACCCTAAGAGATCACAAATGTCAGCCCAGGATACTATGCCCAGCAAAACTCTCAAATACCATAGACGGAGAAAACAAAGTATTACATGACAAAACCAAATTTATACAGTATCTTTCCACAAATTCAGCCCTGCAAAGGGTGATAGATGGAAAACACCAAAACAAGGAGGGAAACTACACCATAGAAAAAGTGAGACAAAAATCTTTCAACAAACACACACTAATATGATTCCACCTCCAACAACAAAAATAATAGGAAGTAACAATCACTTTCCCTTAATATCTCTTAATATAAACATAAGTATTGCCAACATATCCTAATCAATTAAAATTCAAAAGTACAAGGAATTAGATATTTGTTGGCTGTCACTATACCAATACCATGCAGTTTTTAACACTATTGCTCTGTAGTACAGCTTGAGGTCTGGGATACTGATTTTCCAAGAAGTTCTTTAACCCTTGAGAATAGTTTTAGCTATCCTGGATTTTCTGTTATTCCAGAAGAATTTCTGAATTGCTCTTTCTAACACTATGAAGAATTGTGTTGGGATTTTGATGGGGATTGCATTGAATCTGTATATTGCTTTTGGCAAGATGGTCATTTTTACTATATTAATCCTGCCAATCCATGAGCATGGCAGATTTTTCCATCTTCTGAGGTCTTCTTCAATTTCTTTCTTCAGAGACTTGAAGTTCTTGTCATACAGATCTTTCACTTGTTTGGTTAGAGTCACACCAAGATACTTTATATTGTTTGTGGCTATCGTGAAGGGTATCATTTCTCTTTCTTCTTTCTCAGCCTGCTTATCCTTTGAGTATAGGAAGGCTACTGACTTGCTTGAGTTGATTTTATATCCGGCCACTTTGCTGAAGTTGTTTATCAGCTGTAGGAGTTCTCTGGTGGAGTTCTTTAGGTCGCTTAAGTATACTACCGTATCATCTGCAAATAGTGATAGTTTGACTTGTTCCCTTCCAATTTGTATCCCTTTGACCTCTTTTTGTTGTCTAATTGCTCTAGATAGAACTTCAAGTACTACATTGAAAAGATATGTACAGAGAGGGCAGCCTTGTCTAGTCCCTGATTTTAGTGGGATTGCTTCAAGTTTCTCTCCATTTAGATTGATGTTGGCTACCTGTTTGCTGTAAATTGCTTTTACTATGTTTAGATATGGGCCTCGAATTCCTGATCTTTCCAAGACCTTTAGCATGAAAGGATGCTGAATTTTGTCAAATGCTTTCTCAGCATCTAATGAGATGACCATGTGGTTTTTTCCTTTGAGATTGTTTATATAGTGGATTGCATTGATGGATTTCCTTATATTGAACCATCCCTGCATCCCTGGAATGAAGCCTACTTGATCGTGGTGAATGATCGTTTTGACGTGTTCTTGGATTCAGTTGGTAAGAGTTTTAATGAGTATTTTTGCATCGATATTCATAAGAGGGATTGGCCTGAGATTCTCTTTCTTTGTCTGACCTTTGTGTGTTTTTGGTATTAGTGTAATTGTGGCTTCATAGAACGAGTTGGGTAGTGTTCCTTCTGTTTCTATTTTGTGGAATAGTTTGAAGAGTATTGGTGTTAGGTCTTCTTTGAAAGTCTGATAGAATTCTGCACTAAAACCATTTGGACCTGTGCTTTTTTTGATTGGAAGACTTCCAATGACGACTTCTATTTCTTCAACGGTTATAGGATGGTTTAGATGGTCTATTTGATCCTGATTTAATTTTGGTATTTGGTATCTGTCTAGGAAATTGTCCATTTCCTCGAGATTTTCTAGTTTTGTTGAATACAGGCTTTTGGAGTAGGATCTGATGATTTTTTGAATGTTCTCAGTTTCTGTTGTTATCTCTCCCTTTTTGTTTCTGATTTTATTAATTTGGATCCTGCCTCTGTGCTCTCTGGCTAGTCTGGCTAAGGGCTTATCTATCTTGTTGATTTTCTCAAAGAACCAACTCCTAGTTTTGTTGATTCTTTGTATGGTTTTATTTGTTTCTACTTGATTGATTTCAGCCCTGAGTTTGATGATTTCCTGCCTTCTACTCCTCTTGGGTGTATTTGCTTCTTTTTGTTCCAGGGTTTTCAGGTGTGCCATTAAGCTGCTAGTGTATGTTCTCTCCCGTTTCTTTTTGGAGGCACTCAGGGTTATGAAATTTCTTCTTAGCACCACTTTCATTGTGTCCCATAAATTAGGGTATGTTGTGCCTTCATTTTCATTAAAATTTAAAAAGTCTTTGATTTCTTTCTTTATTTCCTCCTTGACCAAGTTATCATTGAGTAGAGCATTGTTCATCTTCCATGTGTATGTGGGTTTTCTGTTGTTTTTGTTGCTATTGAAGACCACCCTTATTCCATAGTGATGTGATAGGAAGCATGGGATTAGTTCAATCTTCTTATATCTGTTGAGGTCTGTTTTCTGGCCAATTATATGACTGATTTTGGAGAAGGTACCATGAGGTGCTGAGAAGAAGGTATATTCATTTGCTTAAAAACTGCGTGGTATTGGGACAGTGACAGACATGTAGATCAATGGAACAGAATTGAAGACCCAGAAATGATTCCACACTCCTATGGTCTCTTGATCTTTGACAAAGGAGCTAAATCCATCCAGTGGAAAAAAGAGCCTTTTCAACAAATGGTGCTGGTTCAACTGGAGGTCAACATGCAGAAGAATGCAAATTGATCCATTCTTTTCTAATTGCACTAAGCTCAATTCCAAGTGGATCAAGGACCTCCACATAGAACCAGACACACTGAAACTAATAGAAAAGAAACTAGGGAAGAACCTTGAACATATGGGCACAGGAGAGAATTTCCTGAACAGAACTCCAATAGCTTATGTTCTAAGATCAAGAACTGACAAATGGGACCTCATAAAATTAGAGTCTCTATAAGGCAAAGGACACTGTCAAAAGGGCAAAGCAGCAACCAACAAACTAGGAAATAATATTTACCAACCCTGCATCTGACAGAGGGTTAATATCCAATATATACAAAGAACTCAAGAAGTTAGACTCCAGAGAGCCAAATAACCCTATTAAAAAAATGAGGTACAGAGCTAAACAAAGAGTTCTCACCTGAAGCATATCTAATGGCTGAGAAGCAACTAAAGAAATGTTCAACATCCTTAGTCATTAGGGAAATGCAAATCAAAACAACCCTGAGATTCCACCTCACACCAGTCAGAATGGCTAAAATCAAAAACACAGGAGACAGCAGTTTTTGGTGAGGATGTGGAGAAAGAGGAACACTCCTCCACTGCTGGTGGTATTGCAAGCTGGTACAACCACTCTGGAAAGCAGTCTGGCGGTTCCTCAGAAAACTGGGCATGACACTCCCAGAGGATTCTGTTATACCACTCCTGGACATATACCCAGAGGCTTCCCC
The DNA here is from genome assembly GCA_036184795.1 of Tokudaia tokunoshimensis. Classification (NCBI taxonomy): domain Eukaryota; kingdom Metazoa; phylum Chordata; class Mammalia; order Rodentia; family Muridae; genus Tokudaia; species Tokudaia tokunoshimensis. The sequence continues at coordinate 4,919,116 of BTHU01000008.1, forward strand.
TGCATGTAATAAGGACACATGCTCCACTATGTTCATAGCAGCCTTATTTATAATAGCCAGAAGCTGGAAAGGACCCAGATGTCCGTTAACGGAGAAATGGATTCAAAAGTTGTGGTATATTTACACAATGGAATACTACTCTGCAATTAAAAACAATGAATTCACGAAATTCCTAGGCAAATGGTCAGAACTGGAGAATATCATCCTTAGTGAGGTAACCCAATCACAAAAGAACACACATGGTATTCAGTCACTGATAAGGGGATATTAACCCAGAATCTTGGAATACCCAAGTCACAATTCACATATCAATAGATTTCTAAGAAGATGGAAGGAGAGATCCCTGGTCCTGGAAAGACTGGATGTAGGTGAATGCCAGGACAGAGAAGTGAGAGGGGGTTAAATGGAGAACAGAGGGAGGGAAGGGGGCTTATTAGACTTTCGGGGAGGGAGGAGACGGGAAAGGGGAAATCATTTGAAATGTAAATAAAAAAACTTAGAAAATAAAAAGAAATTTGTTGGCTGTCACTCAGTGGCCTCTCTAATTCAGTAATTGGAGAAATATATCCAATAGTGTACAATTCATATACCCTTTCTGCTTATTCGTATGTGACAGTGTCTTGCTGTGTGCCACATAATGGTCTTAAAATCATGCTTTTCCTATCTCAGATTCTCTATAAGTAGGATTGTTTGATTGATGTTTTTACACTATTCTATGGTTTTCAGAACAGTTTATATATATTTCAAAATTATTTATTCATCTAAAAGAAACGTAAGAAATTACTTTGGTAGGTGGCTTGAAAGAGAAAACAAAGAGTGTGACTGAATGTTTTGCTTGATATTTATAATTATTATATCAATTTTGAGGAAGATTACCTTATAAGTTACTCATTTTCTGAGATGAATGCTTTTCAAAATCATCACAGCCAATGAATCAAAATCTTACTCTCACCTAATGTCTGTGCCACCCTCCAAGCAGGACCATTGTTCAGTGAAACAGCTGATAAATGACTTCATGGATAGACCATCTTAATACATACACCATTTCTTAAATGAGTGTAACCTGTTCCCTGTGGACTGAGAATGATGACAATCACTCAAGTCAAATAGCTTTGACCATAGCAAGAAATCTGTATCCAAATAATTGTGCCTACAGTTCATTCCTTGGCACAGCAGAACTGTCAAATCTTAGCTTAGCTACTATGGAGGTAAAATCTTTTGATGACATCATTCTTATTTTGGGTTAGTACCATAATAATAGCCAAGATTTTAAGCTCTACTAAAAACAAAACAAACAAACAAACAAACAAAAAGACTTAATCTTTTTATGTTCATTTAATAACATGACCATCATTTTTACAATTGGTATAAAATATATATTGTGTTGAATTTAATAAAAAATAAAAATATATATCTAAAAAGAGTAACTGATAAATTTTTCTTTGTATTTGTTCTTGCCTGAAAACAGTTATAATATACTTTGACATTTTTTATAGAAATCCAAGACAGTTGCCTGCTTCCTGTGCTATTTGTTTGCCTCATTTATTTTTGAACTGTATTTGATAAACAAATTGCTAATTTTGTATTTCGAACTTTGCTCTATAGAAATCTCATCTTTCATCACAACCTTGAAATCTTCTTGAATCATGTTTGAAGATAGAAATTGGGTTTGAGAGTAAAACAATTTTTAAGGCATATAAACAGCTGAGTGAACTGGAGTAACAGTGTAACTATAACGTTAAAACAATTGCCCTAACCCCTGAAAAGGTTTGCCTGGAGAAGGAGGACATCCTCCTCACAGTTCTTGCAAGGATAAGAAGGCACTGCCATAAAGTGTGAGAGACTCTTTATAGTCTTTTAAAAGGTGTTTTTGTTTACTATAGCATGGCTAACTTACGGAACATATTTAGGTAACTTTTTTGCATCTACACTTTAAAAGGCACAGAACTACAAACAGTGGGTGATATCAATCTGCTCTGCCATGTTTGTGTGTGTGTGTGTGTGTGTGTATTGTGTATCTGTTTGTCTATCTGCAGCTGCTCTGTGTTTGTGTCTTTAAACAGTAAAATAAAACTGCATTGTAAATTCTTATATTGCTAATAGTCTTTTTTTCTACTTGGTTTATATAGCAAGGCATAATAGGTTTTAGCACTAGAATATATTTACATTTTGGGGTTCATAGTTAATATTTTTAATTGCTAAATTCATTAAGAAATTCAAGAATAATAGATAATCTACAGGTATTCATACAGTTTTAGTTTACTAAGAAATGAAGAATTAAAAGTATTTGTTTTTATCTTGTGTGTATGAGCATTTTCCTGCATTTGTGCAAGTACTATGTTTGTGTCTGGTGCTCATAAGGGCTAGAAGAGGGATTCAGATCCACTAACTACAGCTTTTAATGCTATATGGGTGCTGTGAGCTGAACTTCTGTCCCGTGTAAGAGCAGCAGATGCTCTTCTAGCCTCAGTAAGTAAAGAAAATTTTATTAAAATGTAAAAAGTTCTAGAAGTGCGTATTAACAAATTTGTATTATACAATTTCTGAGATTTCAGAACATGTAGTATATAATCAAATAAACTTTACTAAAATCTAGAGATGTTTCTTTTATTTCTGTTTGTTTCAGCTCCTAAAATTGGAAATCAGGTATAAATGTTATAACAGGAGTGCAAAATTAGCCGAAAATAGGTTATTTTGATGAACTTTACATGGTACAATGGGATATTTTTGAAAACAATAGGTTTAATAAAGGACCAAAAACTATATTTAGTTGAAAAGTCCAAGATAGAATTGACATGGAGATATAAGGGAAAAATTCAAGACCTTGCAAGTAAACATTAATCCTAACATTGTTACTGCTTAGCCTATTTAGGACATATTATTTTGTGTCAACTGGCATAAATGATAAAACATAAAATGCAAAAATTCAACACAGTATATAAACTTAATATTCTATGAGGATAAATGAAGCAAAACCCAACATATTTTAAGATATTAGGTTCTATGCATGACTATAGTTTAAATAATTCCATTATTAAATTACTGAATAAGAGTTCTAGAAAATAAAATACATAAGTTGATCTTAAATCACCACATACCATGTACAGATGTTATATAATAGATAGCATATTAACAGCAATTATAGCACTTTGTGAAATAATCTAGTGAGGAAGATCATATATTTATAACTCTGTACTTTGTCAGGAACTACAGTGAATTCCTGGAACACACTGGTTGTTCTCAAAGTCATGCTCTGACAGAGTGACTAGTTGTAATTTTCTTGCAACATATAAAGCTGTCAAAATGAAAGCACTGACATCTTCAATTTCCTCGCAATTCATTTTCCATAACTTCAGTGATCTAGTAACTCATGTTAAAGATCATGTGTTAACTTTTTAGATATCCCTCCAACACTTTGGATTCATTTATGTGAATGGTTCAGCCAGGGTATAATTCATTTCCAAATGTGTTCTGGTTTTAATACAGGTTTGAGGCTGACTTTCAGTCATAATTTAATGACTTCAGTCAAACTTAATTGAAGGCATAATTCAATTCACTTTTTTTTTCTGTTTATTTAATTTTGTTTTCGAGTTCTGACCAGATTTTAATCCAGGTTAAGCATGTACTCTATTGCTGAACTTCATTCCCAGCCCATGATTCAAATAACTTACATTTTACTCTAGTGAAAATAAATATGTTTATTTAATGGCCCAATTTACATAATTTATGATGCAAGTCATCTTATTAGTGATTAGCTTTAGGATTCAAGTCTTAAGCTTCAGCTTCCATTTTGCTAATGAACCTACATGCGGGCTTAAGAAATCATTCAGGAAAAAGTAGGAACAGTATTATTCCTCCACAGTATTTTTTATGGAACTTAAGAGTTCTCCAGAACCTGGGTGCTGCATCAGAACCACTCGTGAGCTAGCATGGGTGTACAATGCTAGAACACTTTTCCCTTTTTCAATTGCCTCTCTATAACACACACACACACACACACACACACACACACACACACACACACACACACAAATCAAGGAACACTCCCTGCCTTCATCCATGCAAAATATCAACACATTTTGAAAAAAGTGTTAGGCAGAATGTTAAGCCTAAGGCATTATGCACAAAACCCCTCAACTGCTAATTCCTTCCACATATTTTCTTTCTTCCTTTCCTTTCCTTTCCTTTCCTTTCCTTTCCTTTCCTTTCCTTTCCTTTCCTTTCCTCTCCTCTCCTCTCCTCTCCTCTCCTCTCATCCCCTTCCCTCCCCTCCCCTTTTCTTTCTTTCTTTCTTTCTTTCTTTCTTTCTTTCTTTCTTTCTTTCTTTCTTTCTTTCTTTCTTTCTTTCTTTCTTTCTTTCCCTCTCTTTCTTTCTTTCTTTCTTTCTTCCTTTCTTTCCTTTTCTTTCTTTCTTTCTTTCTTTCTTTCTTTCTTTCTTTCTTTCTTTCTTTCCTTCCTTCCTTCCTTCCTTCCTTCCTTCCTTCCTTCCTTCCTTCCTTCCTTTCTTTCTGTCTGTCTTTCTTTCTTGCCAATTTAAATAGTTTTATTATTCCATGTTACTTGTTTCGGGTCCCCGTGGAACAATGCTATACCTTCTACTTGGACTGACTTAATCCACCTTGTCAATGGTGGGGCCTGAAGAAGCAGCACCAGATGGAGGACCTCCTTCACCAGGGAAGCCACCAGGCCTTCCTCCAGGCATGCCACCAGCACTATGGGACAACTTGGTAATGATAGAGTTTCAGACTTTCTTCAGTTCTTCCTACTGATGCTTAAATTCTTCCCTCTCTACAGTCTGGTTCTTATCCAGCTAGCTGGGATTTCAGGGCACTTGTCAAGAATCTTCTGTTTGTCCTCATCATTGATCTTGCCTTGAAGTTTCTCATCTTCAACAGTTGCTTTCATGTTGAAAGCATAAGACTCCAGTGAATTCTTGGAGGAGGGCTTATCTCTCTGCTTCTCATTCTCAGCTTTGTACTTCTCAGCTTTTTGGACCATGCGCTCAATATCCTCCTTACTCAAGTGGCCCTTGTCATTGGTGAAGGTGATCTTGTACTCCTTTCCTGTGCTCTTATCTACAGCAGAAACATTAAGGATGTCATTGGCCTCGATGTCAAAAGTAACCTCAATCTGAAGAACCCCACGAGGTGCTGGAGGTATGTCTGTGAGCTCAAACTTTCCAAGTAGGTTGTTGTCCTTGGTCTTGGCCCTTTCACCTTTATACACCTGAATGAGTACACCTGGCTGGTTGTCTTGAGTAGGTGGTGAAAGTCTGTGTCTTCTCGGTGGAAATGGTGGCATTACACATGATGAGGACAGTCATGACAGCAGTTTTCAATACCAAAGGAAAGAGGAGTGACAACCAAAAACAGAAAATCCTGAACATTCTCAGACTTGTTTCCAGATGGAATGGCTGCCTGGACAGCTGCACCATAGGCAGTATCTTCATCGGGGTTAATGCTTTTGTTCAGTTCTTTTCCACTGAGGAAGTCTTGTAGAAATTTCTGAATCTTGGGGATTCTGGTAGAACCACCAACCAAGACAATATCATGGATCTGTGACTTAATCTAGTTTGGCATTTCAAAAGGCCTTCTCTACAGGGTCTAGTGTGCCACAGAAAAGGTCAGCATTCAATTCCTCAAATTGAACCCGGATAACTGAGGTATAGAAGACAATTCCCTCATAGAGAGAATCAATAATACTGGACTGGGTGCTGGGGGAGAAGGTGCATTTGGCCCACTCACTGGCAGTATGGAGATGACGGACAGTTCTCTTATTCTTGCTGATCTTCTTGTGCTTTCGCTTAAATACAGCGATGAAATGGTTTAACGTTCCTTTTTCAAAGTCTTCTCCACTCAAGTGGGTGTCTCCAGCTGTTGATTTGACTTCAAAAATTCCATCCTCAATAGTGAGGATTGACACATCGAAAGTGCCACCTCCCAAGTCAAAAATCAGCACATTCCTTTCAGCTCCGACCTTATTTAAGTCATAAGCAATAGCAACAGCAGTTGGTTCATTGATAATTCGAAGTACATTGAGGCCAGCAATAGTTCAAGCATCTTTTGTTGCCTGCCACTGAGAGTCATTGAAGTAAGCTGGCACTGTGAACACAGCACTGGTATCAGTCTTTCCAAGGTACACTTCTGCAATTTCCTTCATCTTTGTCAGAACCATTGAGGACACTTTCTCTGGGTGTAAACTTCTTGTCTCCCCTTTGTATTCTACTTGGATCTTGGGCCTATCTGCATCATTCTCCACCATGAAGGACCAGTGCTTCATATCAGACTGAACAACAACATCATCAAACCTATGTCCGATCAGACATTTGACATCAAAAACTATATTGGTGGGGTTCATCGAAACCTGACTCATGGCCACATCTCCAGTTAATTGTCCTGTGTCAGTAGTGAAAGCAACAGAACTCGGAGTGGTGCAGTTACCCACCAAGTTCATTGGTAATTATTTCGACCTTTCCATGTTGGAAGATACCCACACGAGTAGGAAATGCCAAGATCAATGACAACTACAGGTCCCTTAGATATGGTTGCTTGAGTGTAGGTTTGGCTGTGATGATGACAAGACCGCACAAATGCTGGTAAGCTACCTCCACATTCAGTGAGACCCCACATATTTTCAGTGTAAGCTTCTTGACTTCCCAGTGTTCTGGCACTCATCATATCATTTAGCTTATTTCATTTTATTTCACTAGGCCTCAAAAAATTTAATAACTTCTTCATGTTAATCGTATACATGTGCCTCCATTCATTTGTATTATGATAATCCAATTTTTCATAGTTAACTGCTATTCTGCTTCTACTATTACTTTTATAGTGTTCTAAATATACACCAATTAACAGTGCTTCTGGATAAGTTGTACCATCAGCATTCATTTGCAAGTTTCTGTTTATAGTGTTAGTCTTTTGAACATTATTCCCTTGTTTTATTCTAGAACCCTGGCTTGACAGGTGAAGGTTATTGTGTCTCCAATATGCAACAATTGGCTGTCAGACAAATGTTCAATGTTATTACCCTCATGTGAAACCCTGAACAATACAAAGTTTGGTCCAAAAGATTCAAATTTAATAGCCTAGTCATTTCCATATTTATTATAAATTTCATTACTGAAACACTAAATCACAATTTTCTCGGTTATCTCCCATACCCATCTACTTGTCACTTAGAATCCCAATAAGTATCCAAACAGTACATATAAGAGCATATAAATGCAGCATAATTTAAAAGAGTAAACTAAGCTTAATAAAAATATATCCTCAATACAGAAAAAGAAAACAGAATTTAGTTTTATATAAAATAACAAACAATAAATCATGCATTGTCAGTGAGTAGAGGTGATGGTATCATGGTGACAGAGATTTTGAGATGCAAACACTAATTAAAATGAGGTTTTTAAGGAAATGATGCAATCATAACTTTCAGTGCATATTCTATATTTTGTTTCATGAATGAGATAACATGTATTATGTAAGTTAGCCAATAATATAAACACATGGTGATAATCCATTCACTTTAGACCTGATATGAGTGATTTAAATGTATCTTCTCATCAGGTAGTTGCCCAATTTCATTTCATATGCATATTCCAGATGACAAACTAAATCACATTATGGCATAATTTGTGGTGAATTGTAGCCTTATATTTAAGTGAAATGGTATGGTCTTAGCTTAGTGTGTTGCAAGTGAGAAGACTTGTATTGAATTTGACACGCCAAAAGCAGTCTGGACCAAAAGAATGTAGTCTCTTCTCCCCATATGATTTTTATCTTTATCCTTTTCTAACTGTGTTTGTGGCTCAACTTTAGTAAGGCAAAGAACTTCTGTGCTTCATTCCTTCTGTGTCCTCATAAACTATGCAGCTTCCTCTTTTGGGGGACTTTTCATAGTTTCTAATTCATCTACCTCCAATGGTTTCTCATCATCTAAATGTCATTAGCTTCACTCCAAAACAGTCATTTTTAACTTCTAGTTTGCTGGTGTTCTCTGACATGTTTTTGACACATTAGAAGTGGTTTTCAAATGCTTCCCTTGCCTTGCTTTCTAATACCACAGCTGTGGTCTTCCTTTGTTTACTGAGCATATCTGAACACCTGCTCCTTTAAGTGTCATACATCTTCACATTTTCCACCTTATACTCACTACTTTTCTCAAAATAGATGATGACATTTAATTCTAGGCTTTAAACATCATGTTATCATTTGAATATGAAATATTATCCAGAGGTTTGTGTGTTTAAACACTTGGTTCTCAGATGCTGGTGAAATTTGGGAATATAGTAGAACTTTTATATGATGGAGCCTTGATGGAGAAAGTGGGTTAGAGGCAGGCTTGGCGCTTTTATTGTTAGGATTCTTTTCCTTTTTAGTTTGTTTTTTAAGTGTACATGCAATGTGACCGCGCTTTCCCCACCATAGTGTATTGTATGCCTTGATCTGTAAACTGAAAATGCTTTCTCCTATAAGTTACTTCTTGTCAAACATTTTTTACAGTACTGACTATAAAAACTGATCATATGACTTCTCCATGGTATGGATAAAAAGAAGGTTTTTAACGTATATTAGAAGAAGAGAACAGCCAGAGGCATCTGGAAGAGTTCAGAGCAGCAAGAGAGAAAGTAGTATACTGAACATGTCAGCTACTAGACTTGGCCTTGGGAAAAGAAGGAGCAAAATGGAGATATAAAGAGGGATCAGATCAGGGGAGAACAAGAAACAAAGAGTGTGTGGGCAAAAGACAGGGCATAACAGGGGACCAAGTGGGAACATAGCAAAAGCAATGGGGTTATAAGAAAAAAAATGAGTAGCCTGTGAGCTAGGGAAATTTAGCATAGTGGGAAGGTTGGAAGAGTGGAGAAGTGCTAGCAGGGACTCTGGAATGTGTAAGTCTTCTAACTACTTGTGATTCTGAAGAAGTTAGAAGTTCAGCTTGCTTTTAATTATACTAATAGGCACAGCAGGCATCCATCTTTCCCTTTTAACATTGATAAGGGAAATGCTTTGTTTTTATTTTTTATATATATATATATTTATTTACATTCCAAATCATTACCCCTTCCCCATTTCCTCCCTCCCCGAAAGTCCCATAAGCCCCCTTCCCTCCCTCTGTTCCCCATTCAACCCCCTCTCCCTTCTCTGTCCTGGCATTCCCCTACATCCAGTCTTTCCAGGACCAGGGGTCTCTCCTTCCACCTTCTTGGAAATCTATTGATATGCGAATTGTGTCTAGGGTATTCCGAGATTCTGGGTTAATATCCCCTTATCAGTGACTGCATACCATGTGTGTTCTTTTGGGATTGGGTTACCTCACTAAGGATGATATTCTCCAGTTCTGACCATTTGCCTAGGAATTTCGCGAATTCATTGTTTTTAATTGCAGAGTAGTATTCCATTGTGTAAATATACCACATCTTCTGAATCCATTCCTCCACTGAGGGACATCTGGGTTCTTTCCAGCTTCTGGCTATTATAAATAAGGCTGCTATGAACATAGTGGAGTATGTGTCCTTATTGCATGCAGGTAAAGCCTCTGGGTATATGCCCAGGACTGGTATAGCCGGATCCTCCAGGACTGTCATGCCCAGTTTTCTGAGGAACTGCCAGAATGCTTTCCAGAGTGGTTGTACCAGCTTGCAATCCCACCAGCAGTGGAGGAGTGTTCCTCTTTCTCCACAGCCTCGCCAACAACTGCTGTTTCTTGTGTTTTTCATCTTAGCCATTCTGACTGGTGTGAGATGGAATCTCAGGGTTGTTTTGATTTGCATTTCCCTAATGACTAAGGATCATGAACATCTCTTCAGGTGCTTCTCAGCCATTAGATATTCTTGAGGTGAGAACTCTTTGTTTAGCTCTGTACCCCATTTTTTAATAGGGTTACTTGCCTCTCTGGAGTTTAACTTCTTGAGTTCTTTGTATATATTGGATATTAACCCTCTGTCGGATGCAGGGTTGGTAAAGATCATTTCCCAGTTAGTTGGTTGCCGCTTTGTCTTTTTGACAGTGTCTTTTGCCTTGTAAAAACTTTGTAATTTAATGAGGTCACATTTGTCAATTCTTGATCTTAGAGCATGAGTTATTGGAGTTCCATTCAGGAAATTCTCCCCTGTGCCCATATGTTCAAGGTTCTTCCCTAGTTTCCTTTCTATTAGTTTCAGTGTGTCTGGTTTTATGTGGAGGTCCTTGATCCACTTGGAATTTAGCTTGGTGCAAGGAGATAAGAATGGGTCAATTTGCATTCTTCTGCATGTTGACCTCCAGTTGAGCCAGCACCATTTGTTGAAAAGGCTATCTTTTTTCCACTGGATGGTTTTAGCTCCTTTGTCAAAGATCAAGTGACCATAGGAGTGTGGATTCATTTCTGGATCTTCAATTCTGTTCCATTGATCTACATGCCTGTCACTGTACCAATACCATGCAGTTTTTAACACTATTACTCTGTAGTACAGCTTAAGGTCCGGGATACTGATTCCCCCAGAGGTTCTTTTACTCTTGAGAATAGTTTTAGCTATTCTGGGTTTTCTGTTATTCCAGATGAATTTTTGAATTGCTCTTTCTAACTCTATGAAGAATTGAGTTGGGATTTTGATGGGGATCGCATTCTTAGTAAGGGGGAACCAGCATGACAAGCAACCGAATAATGCTGGCTTTTGCCTAAGAATTTGGGGGAATGAAGTTTCCTCTGGACTTGACACTGACTAAAGTAATAGTCTATGTGTACATGCCCATGTCCTGCCTGAAAACTGTACCATCTTCTTCAAATCCATCACTTTGTCTGAAGATCTATATCTCTTTTGTTTTCACAGCTTCTATGACACATGAGTTACCTTAGATGGCATGTCACACTCATTCCTCTTGCATCACTTTACCACCTCAACACTTAGAACTGTAGTCTTTCTTCTGATCAACCTGAAATCCTGGGTTATATGAAAAGTCTACAGAGAAAAGAACCAAACTCCTCTTCCTCAGCCATAGTTACGTTCCAACTCCCACATCAGCAGAAATAACATTACAAATTATTAAGCAATAGTAATAAATTAAGTACTATTATTTAACCGTACTACTCAAACATCTATAATACAGAAATTATATCTTGCATAAAATATACAAGTATAAGTGAAAAAAATCATTGAAACTGTTATAGTCCATTAAAATAACAAGTGAGAAGAAAAGTCTATGCATTTAGGTATTGTTATCTAAAGGGACCTCAGAAGTCTTGAATTTAATAGGATGTCACAGCTACTATTGGCTCCCCAGAAGACATAAATGATAAGATCCTCTTGTCAAATACCCTACATGTATTAGTTGTAGAACATGGAAAAATGAAGCTGCAGGTAAACTGCAAAGTTTTTCCCTGTTGGTGATTTGTAGGTCTGGATGTGTCGAGTGTTTGAACCTAAGGCATGCAGCAATAGTAATTAATGTTTTCCCTTATAACAGTATAACAGTTATACTTGTGTTTAGTCAATTTAAACACTTTTTAGTCTCTTTCACACATTTCTATCAACAGGAGTCCTTGGCAATTTCACATTACCTTATATGTAGTTTAAATCATTGCTTCAAGTTTAGTAGATCTCTACCTGTGATAATTTAATAAAGCCCCTCAGGCAGAAAAATATTAAATTTTTTTATTGTTTCTTTCAATTGCTTTTTTGTGTTTTGTGCAATATATATTGTGAGGCTATGAATCTTTGCTCAGGGGCATTTAGAAAAAAAAGGTATAAATTTTAGCAGAAAAATAATATAAAAGTTGAATAATATACTAAAATTTTCAGTGCAAACTGTTTCTTGTTTTTCCCATGTAGACCTCAAAGCAAGCAAAAAGCTGTTAACTGGAAGCCAAGAATGGTCAGAACTTGAAAATATCATCCTTAGTGAGGTAACCCAATCACAAAAGAGCATACATGGTATTCAGTCACTGATAAGGGGATATTAACCCAGAATCTCGGAATACCCTAGACGCAATTCGCATATCAATAGATTTCCAAGAAGATGGAAAGAGAGACCCCTGGTCCTGGAAAGACTGGAGGTAGAGGAAGGCCAAGACAGAGAAGCGAGAGGGGGTTTAATGGAGAAAAGAGGGAGGGAAGTGGGCTTATTGGACTTTCGGAGAGGGAGGAAACGGGAAAGGGGAAATGATTTTGAATGTAAATAAAAAAAAACTTAGATAATAAAAAAAAGAATAAAGGCTTTTTTTATTTTATATGTATAGGTATTTCACAGTTATGTGTTTCTTGCCTGATTTTACATTCTGAGCAATGCATTTTCTGAAACAGGAAGTGAATGAATAAACCACCATACTCTTAACAAGAGTATAACTTTATATGTCATATTCAGCATTCTTCTAGAGAGTTCATTATTTTATCAGAATTATATGTAAATAAAGGCAACTTTAGTACTTGCTGGCTTTCTTAATACTATTATGATTGGATGTTACATGTGCCAAACATATCTCATAAATATTTAGAAACAGTTAAGTTTCTCTTCAACAGTGATGTACAATCAAGAAAAAAAAGTGCTACCTATTAGTGCTACCTATTAATATCAGAGAGGGTATTATGTTTATCATACCCACAAGAAATAGAATGCATTAAATAAATCATTTATGGGGAAGAAGCAAGTAAACTGCCTGAAGAGAAGCAAGTAGGTGCTTAGAGTCAACTATCAGACTGAGCTCAGGGACCCCAGTGGGGAAGCTGACTGAAGGACTGGAGTAGCAGAGGGGGATTGCAACCCAATAGGAAGAACAACGTGGACTGGTTGGACAACCCAGTGCACCCAGGGACTAGTCCACCCAACAAGGAATGTACAGGGAGGGATCCATGACTCTAGACAGTGGTAGCAGAGGAAGGTCTTGTCTAACATCAGTGGGAGGGGAGGCCCTTGTTTGTGTGGAGATTTGGTGCCCCAGTATAGGGGATGTTGGAACAGTGGGATGGGAGTGGTTGGTGGGTGGGAGAACACCCTAATTGAGGCAAAGGGAAAGGGGAGAGAACAGATGTGAGATGGGGGGTTTGTGGAGGGGTAACCGGGAAGGGGAAATATCATTTGAGAGGTAAACAAATCCAATGTTTATTTTTTTTTAAAGAAAAATGAATAAAAAAAAGAAAAATAAATAAATAAAAAATTGATAGCATTATGTGGTGGTGTACATGTTCTGTTCCTTCCCTGGTGTGAAGTTGTTGCTGGCAACACAGTAGATGCCTTGTGCTCATTTTTTAATTTATCCTTTAAATTGGTGGTCATAACAATGTGGATAGAAATCCAAAAGCTGAATCCATTCTTTCACTTTGATGGCTTTGTGAACTTACTATTTGTTATCACCTTTGAAATTCTGAAGCAATGAATAATTTTTGTAGCTCTTGTTGTCACCAAAATGACTTAGGGTAAGTAGAAAATAGCTAAAAATTAGCATTGTTTAGAATCTAATTTTAAACATGTATAGAAGAGAGAAGAAATTAAAAATAGTTTATGGGGGAGAGGGGATATGGCAATGTATAATAATATACATGTATATTATACATGATATTATACAATACATTCATATTTAACATAAGTTTAAAGCTAGAGTATAAATTTACAATTTCTATTATAAAGATATTTGTATGTTGCAAAGCACCACAGTGTATATTTCTACACTGATAATTATTATTATAACTATTAATGTTATTAGTATAAACAAATTGTAGGAAAAAAGCTTTGATTACTACTTTTTGAAAAAAGGAGATGGATAGCCGGGCAGTGGTGGCACACGCTTTTAATCCTAGCACTTGGGAGTCAGGGGCAGGCAGATTTCTGAGTTCAAGGCCAGCCAGGACTACACAGAGAAACCCTCTCTCGAAAAACTTAAAAAAAAAAAAAAAAAAAAGGAGATGGATTATAAAAAATAGCTAGCATTTTTAAAAAGGGAACTTCTTTCTATCTAGTTCATAAAGGTTCTTATACCAAAAATATTAAAATACTGTTTTCTATCATTAATAGGCTTAATTACTTATTCTTTTAAAATGATTCTGTATCTATAGCAATATACGCATGATTGGAACCTACAGCTGGAAAGTGTGGCAAAGGAAGGAATAAGTAAAATCTTGAGGAACTCCAGGAAAGTTGATTTAGAATTAACAGTGTAGCACATGACTTGTCTCTCCTAGGGTCCAGGAAACAAGAAGAGAGGAAGGTTTAGAAGACAAGGCTTGCGGGAGTCTTTGAACATGAATAACCAATGTTTTCACTTCTCAACATAGAGATGATGATATCATAGTTGTGGGAAAAAATATCATAAAATAGTGACAAGAATATCTATCAGTTTTTCTCCCTGTGGTGGAATGAATGTATTGCCAGAGAATGAATTTTATTGAATGAATTATAAGTGGTTTTGACTCCAGGCCCATTTTTTTTTTATTGATCAAATGCTTATTTACTAACTGAATTATTTTCATCACTGTGAAACTTTTGGAATAAAATCCAGTCAGTATAGTATTTGCACTAAGAAGTGACTCACAGATGCAATCAGTGGAGCAGCTGGGTAGGAAGTCTTCGTGCCACCATTTACACCAGGGAGCCGGGCTGCTTCACAGCCTTCTGTGCACAGACCCTGCTAGAAGAGAGTTGGTCTCCCAGGAGTACAGACATAGGCTTACAGGCCCACAGGAGGAACAAGCTCCAGCCAGAGACAGCAAGATCAACTAGCACCAGAGATAACCAGATGGTGAAAGGCAAGCACAAGAACCCTACTAACAGAAACCAAGGCTACTTGGCAACATCAGAACCCAGTTCTCCCACCACAGCAGGTCCCGAATACCCCCAACAGACCAGAAAATCAAGAGTTGGATTTAAAATCTTATCTCATGATGCTGATAGAGGGCTTCAAGAAAGACTTAACTCCCTTAAAGAAATACAGGAGAACATGGGTCAAATGGTAAAAGCCCTTAAAGAGTAAACACAAAATCCCTTAAAGAAATACAGGGGATCATGGATCAACATGCAGAAATCCTTAAAGAGGAAACACAAAAATCCCTTAAAGAATTACAAGAAAACACAAAAAACCAAGTGAAGGAACTGAACAAAACCATCCAGGATCTAAAAGTGGAAGTAGAAACAATAAAGAAATCACAAAGGGAGACATCTCTGGAGATAGAAAACCTTGGAAAGAATTCAGGAGTCATAGATGCAACAGAATACAAGAGATAGAAGAAAGAATTTCAGGTGCTGAAGATACCATAGAAAACATTGACTCAACAGTCAAAGAAAATACAAAATGCATAAATCTTGTAACACAAAATATCCAGGAAATCCAGGACACAATGAGGAGACCAAATCTAAGGATTATAGGTATAGAAGAGAGCAAAGATTTCCAAGTTAAAGGACCAGTAAATGTCTTCAACAAAATTATTGATGGAAACTTCCCTAACTTAAAAAAGAGATGCCCATGAACATACAAGTAGTCTACAGAGCTCCAAACAGATTGGACCAGACCAGAAAGTCCTCCCAGCACATAATAATCAAAACACCAAATGCACTAAACAAAGAAAGAATATTAAAAGCAGTTAAGATAAAAGGGTAAGTAACTTACAAATGCAGACCTATCAGAATTACACTAGACTTCTCACCTGCGATGATGAAAGCTAGAAGATCCTGGGCAGATTTCATACAGACCCTAAGAGAACACAAATGCCAGCCTAGACTACTATACCCAGCAAATCTTTCAATCACCATAGATGGAGAAACGAAGGTATTCCATGATAAAACCAAATTTACATAATATCTGTTCACAAATCCAGCCCTAAAAAGGATAATAGATGGAAAATGCCAACACAAGGAGGGAAACTATACCCTAGAAAAAGCAAGAAAGTAATCTTCTAACAAACCCAAAAGAAGATAACCACACAAACATAAAAATAACATCAAAAATAACAGGAAGCAACAATCACTATTCCTTAGTATCTCTTAACATCAATGGACTCAATTCCCCAATAAAAAGACAGAGACTAACAGAAATATTTTTCATGTAAATCTTCAATTTTATCAGAAAATGGTTGTAATTCCTCGTTCAATTAATTTAGTAATGTTTTTTATGTCTACCATTTTATCTGAATTATTTTTCATAACAATCTTCAATTTTAGCATGTTTTCTATATATTTCTTCTATTTTATCAGAAATGTTTTCTATGTAAATCTCTGATTTTATCACAAAATATTTTTAATTCCACCTTCAATTAATTTAAAAAGGTTTTTTATGTCTACCAATTTATCTGTATAATTTTTCATGAAATAGTCAATTTTAATGTGTTTTTCTACATATTTCTTGAATTTTATCAGAAATATTTTCCATGTAAAACTTTAGTTTTACCTGAAAAAGTTTATAATTCCACTTTCAATCAACTTAGGAATACTTTTATGCCTACCATTATTGTATCTATATAAAATTTGCCATGTTATTCTTCAATTTTAACATGTTATTCTACACTTTTCCACAATTTTTTTTTTTTTTTGTTTTTCGAGACAGGGTTTCTCTGTGTAGCCTTGGCTGTCCTGGAACTCACTTTGTAGACCAGGCTAGCCTCGAACTCAGAAATCCTCCTGTCTCTGCCTCCCAAGTGCTGGGATTAAAGGCGTGTGCCACCACCGCCCGGCTACTTTTCCACAATTTTATCAGAAATATTTTCCACCTACATTTTCAATTCTACCATAAAATGTTTTTACTTCCTTTTTCAATTAATTTAGCAATATTTTTTATGCGTACCACTTTACTCTTTACTTTTCCATGAAAATTGTCAATTTTAATGTGTTTTGCTATATATATCTTCTATTTTATCAGAAATATTTTCCATTTAAATATTCAATTTTATCATAAAATGTTTTACTTCCTTTTCAATAAAAGAACATTCTTTTCATAAAAAAAAAAAAGAAGTGACTCAGACTACAGAATAGGGGACAAGACCAATGAGTGATCTCATGCCCTAAGACATGAAGATAACAACAGAAATAGACAAAGAAAATTATGAAACATAGAAGGGAATTTTTAGCCACAGGATGGGCTTGATATGTCTCCATGGAACTGGAATCAAAGAGTAATGACAGAGAACCTACCAAGTAGGATATTATATCAGACAAAGAAATATTAATACAATGGTAACCTGGAGAAAATGTAATTGGCATAGAGTGTAGAGGTTGTATTTCTGAGAGTTAGATAGAATTGAGTGGATTATTGACAGGGTGAATGAATAAGGTGGACAACAAGATGAATGGTCACATCCTGATTATTTTGAGAGAATGAATAGACAGCATTCACATGACCTTGGGTGATAGATAGCTTTTAATTTTTGGAACATCATTAGAGAAGTGTAGCTTCATAAAGAAACCATGGTTCTCTTGTGGACATGTGGAGTTTAAAGTGTCAAGTTTCAAGCAGGTGACTGCAAATAAGAATGTGAAGCCAGAGAGAGTAACAAATGAGAAAGAGGAGATTCAATGTTCAGTGTTGGGAGGAAGTGACTATGAAGGACAGTATGAGATTCACGAAGAATGTTCCAGATATTCATGATTGATGCTAGGATTGTGGGAAGAAATCATTTAAAAATGAAAGCAGAACATGGAACTTGGATGAAATTAAAAAATGGAATTTCAGAGAGTGAAAGGCCATCAGTTCAAATGCTATAAACTTTCTGTAGATCCACATCTGAGGGTTTCATTTTAGAGGTCCATGAATTGCTTTTGCAGCTTTACAAAGCTGTTGCTGCTGTTATGTTTTTAAAAAGACCACAGCATATGCTGGATAATCCACATGACTGGCTTGAAATACTGATATAATGTGGGAGATCAGTGCCTGCATTTCCATTTCTTACTGAACTGTTCAATAGATTGTAGACGTATTAATCAAACACTTGCACATGAAAGGATGAATTACATATTGGTTTGAAAATGGAGACATGGTATGAGCATCTGGTATAAAGACACATACATGCACACACCCATATCACATACATGCACACACATACACATAAACACACACAACTGCAATTCTAGCACTAGTGAAGGTGAGGGAGGAACATTAGAAATTTGAGGCTAGCCTGAGTTACAAAGTAAGACACCTCTCTCTCATTAAAAATGGAAATCAGTAAGAAAATTTTCAGCATGTGAAGAAAATGGATAAGAGTAGGTGATTGGGAAGAAACATAACCCAGAGAAGTAATATACATGTATGAAACTATTAAAGAAAAAATGAAAAAAAGTGATAAACAAGAAAACATTTCCGAACAAAAGCATTTATTCAGTTTGCAAGTATGCACACCGTCAATGTAAACCTTTCAGGTATACAACAAAAAATTATAAACAATGAAATGAAAGAAAGAATGAAAAATGAATACAGAGAGGTGATAAACTTTGAAACCGGGACACAGTAGTGATGTAGAAACTAAGACCGTCTGCCAGGCACAGCATTAGGAACCTGAGCAAAGGGAATACATGTGAGCAATTGGTATGCCTGAGTTCAATATTATTCTCTTTCTCTGGACCCCCCATGTACTCTTCTGGGTCCCTTCTAATTTCTCAGCACTGATCTTCAGTTTTCTTCGTTTTCATGTCCCTATCTATCCAGTTTTTAACACAAAACATCATGCCATCATACACTCTTGTTCTTTAAATAACTTCGTTTTTTTTTCTTTTAGCCCTACTCAAGTTTCAGAAAGTTAATAACCAGAAATTTGTTATTTTCTACCCTCTGAAAGACGTATTTGAATATCAATAGTTTAGTTGACATTTCTTTTTGGTACTAAATCTCCAGGTCAGTGGGTGGGCACAAAGAACTCTTCACCTCTATGCCAGTTTTCTTTTCTCCATTCCAATAAAAAGAAGAAAGAGCTGCCAAAACATTCTCAGTTCTTAGATTTGTTTTCTCTTTTGTCATGAAGATCATGAACTAACCTTCTCAGGTTTGCATTCAAATATATATATATATATATATATATATATATATATATATATATATATTACATCTTTTTCCAGTCTCTCCTCTATAAAATCATTGCCATCTTCTAGTCCAGTTGACTATGAGAATCTCCTAGAGCAAGCTTCCTATTTCTTCCTCCTCAGTTACTGTCTATACAACACAGAGTATAAGTAATATTTCATTTCATGCCTACTTAAAATGCTTATACTTTTCCCTGAATTTTCAGGAATATAGGTAAGACATGTGGGATATAGTCTTATCTTTCTGCAATTTACCATTTCTTGTCTCAATTAGAGTGCCATATATTTCTCAAGGCAAGACTATTCTCTATTATTTTATCTGATTTATATTCAATTTTCATTTATTTTCCTTTTATGGAATTATGATATAATTTTGACATTTATGCTTTTCCTCTCTCCAAAACTTCCATATATCTCTCTCTACACTCTTTTGAATTCATAGTCTCTTTTTTTACAATTGTATTGTATATATATATATATATATATATATATATATATATATATATATATATTTAAGAATCTAAGTATATCGAGCTATATTACTATATCACTAAGCAACTGTATAACTATATAACTAACTATATAACTGTATAACTATATATAAAACTATATCTATCTATCTATCTATCTATCTATCTATCTATCTATCTATCTATCTATCTATCTATCTGGTTCTTTCATAGATAGTCTTCAGTTCTACCCAACCACACAAAATTGTTTCTATTGTCTTTGTAATTCTCCATATACTTTGAAATTACTTATTTGCTTGTTTTTAAAATCTTCTCTCGGATAATATATAATTGCCAAGAAGAGATAACTTGACTGTCTT
Source organism: Tokudaia tokunoshimensis (assembly GCA_036184795.1). NCBI lineage: Eukaryota > Metazoa > Chordata > Mammalia > Rodentia > Muridae > Tokudaia > Tokudaia tokunoshimensis. The sequence continues at coordinate 4,938,916 of BTHU01000008.1, forward strand.
CTTCTCTTGTTTTGTACCCACATCTAAGCTTGGCAGTATAAACACTCAATATTTGTTGGATGACTAAAATAAACATTTCTGGTGATGTAAATAAAGAAGAGGGGAAGGCCAACGAAGGTTGACTGACTCAGAGCTACAGAATAACTTCCTTTTCTCACGAATTGGTTCTCTCTACTGATTTCCATTTCTACAGACTCTGGAAGTCTCTAGAGATTTCTATGTGTGTTTTTGAACCCCCTCTGTGTGTCAACTCATCACTAGTATGTAATTAAAGCTCAATTTCAGAAAAGTGCCAGCAATTATGGCATAGAAATCTAATGAACACTTCTGAGCACAATAATTTCTAATCATAACTGCATGGATTTGTTAACAATTGAAATGAAAGTAATGAGATAAAAGACAGGAACACATATTATTATACAAAATATATGTCTATATATGCAGATATATATTATATATATGACATAAAATTATCAGGGAAACTTTATACTATCACATTCATCTTCATTATTTCATTAGTTGGGATAAGATGATGTTTTCAGTATATTGACTGGATTAGAGAATCAAATGTTATTAATCCCAGGACCTGAAGTCCCTCCTAAGCCTTTTTGTAATCTCCTGCTCCTTGATGGCTCTGGTTATTTCTGTTCACTCTGCATTTACCTAGTCTTACCAGTGAACCTTAAAAATCTTGTTACATATCTTTCTTTTCCAATTTCTATCAACAGTGTGAATAAAACTATATTAAATTATATTAAAATGCTAACAATATTTTATTTTCACAAAGTCAAACTAAACCAATTCTGCAATCTTCCTCTGATTTTTTTCTTTTAATGTTCAAATGCAAGTTCTTCATGTTCATATTTGAAAAAATCTCTATCAGATGGGCCAAAATTCATTAATTTATGCCCTTAAGACATTGTCATGGGTTATTAATATGCAAGTGCTTTTTTTTTGTATTCCAAGTGGTGAGTTTGCTACAGTACAGAAAGATACTGAGTTAATCATCATCAACAACAATCTGAAATGCCAATTGCACAAAAATATTTCACTTTAATTATATCACAATTATAGACTCTCAGTCTCTCAGATGTCTCCCGGAAGCTGCTTTGGACAGTGTCATTAGAACAGCGATGCAATCATGAGACTGCACTAGAATGACCTTGCTTATGTTTGCCTTCCAATTTTATGACATCTCAGCTGGAAAGCACATTTTACTTCTAAATTAAACTAAACTGAAAGCTCAGTAAAAATGTACAGGCTTGGTTGCACATTTCTTTCCAGAGTCAAGCCATCATAATGGAGACACACGACTTGTTTTGCTTCTAAGGCCCTTAAAGGAAAGAGCTCTTCGTGGCATGCAGGATGAGAAGCAATAAAGATGCAGGGTAAAGATGGCTTTCTTGGCAGTAATTTGGAAGTCATAAAGATTCTATTATTCTTTTATCTTGATAATATATAGGTGCCGACAAGGAGGCCTTGTCATCACAGAACATTAGAGGAGATGAATGAACCGGTTTCTAACACGCATATAAATCAAACAGCTGTGCTTGCTTCGTTAGTTTCCAGTCACAGCTAAATAAAGTACCATATAGGAAACTAAGGCACACACTGATTTGTTCAGCACTCAGGTTTTTAGAATGTGTTTTTACCTTCTAATGACTCCTTCAAGGAAGCTTTTAATTATCGCTGTGTTTTATACTGTGTGAATCAATTCCATAATTATAACAAGATTCTTTTTGTGCTAGCAAAAGACCTTTTCAAAAGTATAAATAATGTGTGAAAGCTTTTCTTCATTAGAAGTGACACTAAAATGAATTTTGGAGGTGAAAGCCTTCAATTAAAAATGAAATAGAATAATATTTGGGCAGATATTTGAGTGTGTTATAGAAACTGTTTTCTAATGAATGCAACACTTCTGGGAAACTATCATCGCTTATTTTGGATACAGCATTGCTTGACTTTTGTCCAACATCTGTTTGCAGTACTAGACGGAACTGTGCCTGCTTCTATTGTTCTTTTCTTCAGTGTTCTATACAATACCAGACCCAGAGTTGATGATCTATAAATGGAAAATTAGTAATTGAAACAGTGGTGACAAGGAGGTCATGTGTGAAAAGCATCTGACATTCATAAAGATATTGGACTTAATTAATGCACTGAACGAATATGATGTTTTAAGGTAGGATTTCTAGGCAACATAATGGGAATTCAGAGTCAACATGCTCTCAGTGGAATCACTTTCTTCATTATTTTAATCCCAAATCTCTAGTGTCATGACCATGAGAGAGTAGTTAGCTAGGTAAGTGGGAGAATAATGATTGGTTCTCTCTGTATAACTATATATAAAACTATATCTATATCTATATCTATATCTATATCTATATATATATATATATATATAAAACTGGTTCCTAATATAGTTTTATATATAGTTTCTTTTTCTTCTACAATATAATTCCTACTGCGTACTATGTTTTGAAATACTCATTATTTATTCATTAACTTACTTACAGGTTACTTGTATTTATTTTCAAAAAATAATATTTGGTAAAATGATACAACTCAATCTCCTCTAGACAGATAATTAAACTGAATTTAGAGTCAGTTCAGGCTCATTCCTTTCCATCACTTAAAAAGAAAATCAGAACCTAAGAGATTCTTTCTTGCTGGCCTGCTAAGGGGATTTCTGTGGTTGTATTTTATTGAAGCAGAAGAGATACTCTAAGAATACTTAAACTGCAAAGAGAGAGTAGTGAGTCTTAAGGGATTATGGAAAACCGGATTCCTGCTAAGAAGCCACTTCTCAAAGTAAACTGACTTTCAGCTGTCGATTTATCAGCATAAACGTACACAACCGAGGCCAATGGAATTCTGCACAGTGTCTCAAGACTTCTTATTTGTAACTGTGCCTTGGTAAATCATCCTGCATAATGTTCTAAAAGAGAATTTCCCCAAATGTCTCTTAACGGAGGAATGGATTTAGAAGATGTGGTATAGTTACACAATGGAATACTACTCTGCAATTAAAAACAATGAATTCATGAAATTCTTAAGCAAATGGTTAGAACTGGAAAATATCATCCTTAGTGAGGCAACCCAATCACAAAAGAACACACATGGTATGCAGTCACTGATAAGGGGATATTAACCCAGAATCTCAGAATACCCAAGACACAATTCACATATCAATAGATTTCCAAGAAGATGGAAGGAGAGATCCCTGGTCCTGGAAAGACTGGATATAGGGGAATGCCAGGACAGAGAAGTGAGAAGGGGTTGAATGGGGAACAGAGGGAGGGAAGGGGGCTTATGGGACTTTCCGGGAGGGAGGAACTGGGAAATGGGAAATCATTTGGAATGTAAATAAAAAAACTTAGAAAATAAAAAAAGAGAGAATTTCTTGCTCACTGTGACTAGACAGGGGTTTGAAAAAGGCACTTGTCTTAGTCACTTCATGTATTAAAAACAAATGTTAAAGCGTTTCTTTTTCTTCTACAATATAATTTAGAACTAGAAGCAGATAATTGAAAAGATCATCAGATGGCTGAATTAATTGGATTCTGGGATGTACTGTTTTGCCTATTTTCAAGATCCAAGAACAATTTTCAAACATTTGAGATGCACAGTAATGTGGAAAATACAAAACTAGACTAATGAACCACTCTGGTTATATACATCTATTGGTTGTGTTTGTAAACCTATATTTAAGTTCTCAGGAAATATTTCCAGTTTTTATGGTGACTATAAATTCCAATTTATAAAGATCTACTTCTCTCTAAATATTAGGATTTTATAGATTTGAATTGTGGCAAAATAAATTGCATTTTTGTTATCTATAATGCCAAGCCATAAATTATTATTCATATACTATTATTAACAAGTTTTTAAGACTGTGGCTATGTGTGTTTGTGATGAAAATGGAAATATTGTTGGGGTTTAGAAGTTACAACTGAATGTGACTTACTATAATTGCCATAATAATAAGCATTAAATGTTGAAATATACATTGTTCACTTTTCTGATAAAGTTAAAATTTTTCTAAGAGCTTTTATATTTCTTACAACAGTCAGGATTTTACAGAACCAAAGAAATCAAGCCTTACATTAGAATATAGAATTTTCAAAATAAAATACCTTTGAATATATTTCTTACCAAATAATATGAGAATTTTAAATGTTCTTTCTAGAGTAAAATTCATTATGCATTGTTTGATTATATAAAGAAAACATGTCAGATGTTAAGAAGACCAACATACATGTCTTTTGTAAACACACTATAAAAGAATATTTTAACTGTTTTAAAGATTTAATTGTTATTTTTCTTAGCAATATCTTTCAGAATTTATTAAATAGAATTATCATCCACAGTTTTCTGAACAAATGGATATTCCAAATACAACTTCCATATTTAACTATTTCCATATAAACATATAGAATTAATAACCATATAGAATTAATAACCATATAGAATTAATAACCATATAGAATTAATAACCATATATTGCTCTTCAGCCACCTTTCTCTCTATTCATAAAAAAATCTACTGACAGTTAACTGACTCTAAATGAAGCTAAACCAATTTAGCAGCCACAGGCTCAGCATGCAATGTTGGTAGACAAAGCAAGTCAAGAAATAGATGTTTAAGGTTAGTAACAAATGCAAGAATATTTGCCTGCTTCCCTTATTGTCTATCACCAAATGAGATTAAATGTCAATGGGCCTGAGGATTCTGCATGTCTAACTTGCAAATATTGGATACCAATGAAAACACATGTCCATTTTGGAGTAAATCGGATCAATTTCATTTGTAAGTAGTATATTGTAAGAACTGACTATTTGATCACGTCTCGGCCTTTTGGCTAAGATCAAGTGTAGAATTGACTATCTGGCTCTATTGCTAGCCTTTCATTTAGGTTTGATGATAAATTGCCAACTATGTCGTAATGTCTAAATGGTAATTTTATATTGCTGCTCTTGGCATTTTTTGGGATGCCTGTTGTCATTCATGTTACATATATGTATAAATATAGAGATTTAAGTCTTCCAATGGGAAAGAGAAAACATCGATTCTGGATCATGGAATTACTTAATTAAAGATACTTTGCAGAATATCTATGTTGAATATTTTCTTTTACCAAAACTGAGTCAAATGATATAATGTATGATGATGGCCTTTAGACATGGTGAGGAAATGAAATCCTTAGCTTGGAGTAAAAACATGTTCTCTAAAGGGAGTGGCAACTTAACATGCTTATCAATCAAGTTTTATATAAATACGGTATTTTTTTACAGTTAGGTTGCATAGGACAAAGTGTATTGGAAGCACTCTTGTATTACATTACATATATGTACTGTCCTCTGCCCTACTATAAGTTATATTTTGTAAAATTGTTTTGGTTATGACATTTTAATTATTCAAATCTTTAGCTAAAAGTTTTTATATGTTACATTTGGTTTTTTTTCTTTTGTTTTAACTACTGATTAAGGTAAGTCAGTCTCCTCACTTCTCTGATTGCCTTACTGATGAAGACATGTATAGGGCTGTGGTTAATATTGAGCCTTTAGGCAGAATTTCGGTTTTGTAACTTGAATTTTTCTCTAACATAATGTGCACAGGCATCATGAAGTTTTAAATATTTAATCTTAAAATAATTATTTTGAATAATGTATTATGTTTGGGGTAGCTTGATGTTAATTCACCAAATACTAATTTACATAGTTTATTTCAGGTACATTGGGGTGCCCGAGAACATAAAAATAAGTAAAATGCATATGTAATTTTGAGAACATGAAAAATGAGGACTGTATGTGATAATGCCTAATATCGTTAGGAAGGCATAATTAATCATTCAGCAAAATTGAGATTCTCTTTTGAGTTAGTTACTGTAATAGATACTTACAGGCATACCAGTGAGGGAATTGATTGTATGATCTCCACAGAACAAGCATTTGTGTTGGAATTAATACTGATAAAAAAAAAAGGAGAATGTGCAATAAGGTGCAAACTTAAGTGAGCTGTCTATTATCTATGTATCTATTATCTATCCATCGATCTGTTGTCTGTCTGTCTGTCTGTCTGTCTGTCTGTCTGTCTGTCTGTCTACCAACCTATGTATCATCTATTTATTTATCATCATATATCAGCTATTTTTATGTGTGTGCTCTATGCATGTTTAGATGTAAAGGACAAAGAGGACATCAGATATCCTCCTTTATTGCTCTCTGCCTCATTTCCTTGACATTGCTCTCACACAAAACCCATATTAAGCTATTCTTTGGCTAGGCTGTCTTCCAGAAAGCCCTAGTTATGTCTTATTTTTATTGTCCTACTAGCAGTTTGGGCTGGGTTATAGGCACACTGGTATTTCTCAGATTCTACATGGGTGCTCGAGCTCTAATCACAGGTGCTGATGCTTTCACAGCAAATGTTTATACCCTTTGAGCTACCCCTAGCCCTTTGTTTCTGTTTTAACTAGGAATATGATCGGTACTAGATCAGGAAATTTCTTTTTATAGATAATAAATGAAAATTGTGAAGAGCTATAAAGAAGCCTAATAATTTTGAAGTGCACCCATCCATAAAAGAAAATAAACAGGGGCAATAAAAGTATAAGAAAGAGCAAAGTCAAGTCTTGGAAGAAGGTGTAAGGCAGCATGAATATCTGCAACTTCATTGTAAGGAAAAGAGAATCCACTCTCCCCTATTATGATTCAGAAGAGTGACTTGTGTTAGAATGGCAGTTGCTATATGGGAAGTTGAAAAAGATTCTTGGTTAGATTTTAGGGTATTTTGAAGTGTTTCACTAGTCCAAAACATGTGAATAGTTAATAACTCAGGCACTTCAACGATAGAGAGAAACATGGTGACTCAAGGAATCTGTGAAAGCAGAATAAAGAAGTTTGGGTGTTTAATGAAAAGTAGGCTGTGTGGAAATTTTTGCCTAGTCTTGGGCTAAAGCAAGTGCTAAATATTAATGTATTTGAAGTTCACTAAAATGGAATAAGCTGTAGGAGGTTGACTAAGTTCAATTTTGTGAAAGTATTTGCAATTTTGTGGGAAAATTCAAGGTTTGTCCACTTGGCATGTAATGGTTAGGTAAAATTTTCAATTTGACAAAATTTGGAATCACCTGGAAAGAGGGTCACAAACAGAGGTTTGCGGGATGTCCTGTGGGCATATCTCTGAGGACAGTCATGATTGTTATCCAGTGTGGAATGACACAGCTTCATTGTAGGTGACATCATTTCTTGACTTTGGGTTCTTGACTGCATAAGAGTAGAGGAAGAATACTGAGTATTAAGTATGTAAACACTGAGTTTTCTCTGCTCTTGGGTGTGAAGAGTTATGATCAACTGTGCTAGCTTTGTGATTTTGATTCCTCCATGATAAAATGATTATAACTTGGGATTGTGAACTAAAACAAACAAACAAACAAAAAAACCTCTCCCCCATGTTATTTTTTTTTTTTTGGTCAAGGTATATTTAGCATAGCAACATAAATGAAACCAGGACAAAGAAATTATGTGCACCTATCTAAAGCTGGAGATGGGTTTTGTTTCTATGTTTGTTTTTGGTTTTGTTTTGTTTTTTTTTTTTGCTATATTTTTAAAGGACCACTGAATTTATGAGAATAAAAGTGAACACTGAGAACAAATGTGTAGAGTCCAGTAATGTCATAGAAAAAAGATTGTTTAGCACAGGGTGACAACATAGAATTCAATGTTAAAAGTGTCTTTGTATGCTGTTGGGAGAGTTTATCAAGGAAGAAAACCACAGGAGTCCACAAAAAACAAAGAATGAGAACAGACTCCTAAGGATATAGAAAATTTGCCAATTCTACCCTACATGAGTTTTTATATATAATATAATTTCTATACTCTATAATGCCCATATAACTTATGTGAACATAAGTTATTACTTATTTTCTTGCAAATAAGCACCAGTTTTGCATATGAACTACATTTATTTCCTGCTATGTTCTAACTGTGTAGATATATGGACACTGATCATATTAAATACCTTGTTTTATAAGTGAGTTTTACAGGAAAATGTCATTCTTTGACTTGACCATTTTATGATAATGAGGTCAAAATTTCTGCTTGTTACCACACACTGTATACTAAAAATGTGGTTGCTTGATAAAAGAACACAATTTACTCCTAGACATTGACTGAGGCACAGGATAGAGACTAGTACGAAAGATGATATGGAAATCAGACTTTCAGTATTAGATAAACATTTTAGACATTTAAACACATCAAAGAAGGCAGTGGGTGCAAAAGAAATAGATACAGTGCTTAGCATTGGAGTGTTGACTGTAGTAGGTACTGCCTGGTGTCTTATGTTCTTACCTTATGCATTCTGAGATTTTGTTGCTGAAATTAGGGTCAGAATCTGAACTCTGACAAGTCAGGTTTGGCTTCCCATTCTCCAAAATTAATTTGTTAATAAGTCAATTAAACAAATAAAAATGAAAGACTGAAAATTATTTATACAATGTGACTACTCTGGGGAAATCTATTAAAGAAATCTATTAACAGATCAATGTCATCTTTGTGGTGTTACCTTGAAGTCTTGTGGTCAATATCTATGTATAAGTAAGCAACCATTGACATGGTGTGGTCCTACCCATCACCACTAGACTCCAGTTTCTGCAATCTCAGTAATTGTTGCTATTCCTTTTCTTGGAGAACAGTTCTGTGCTGGGATTGATTAGTGCTCTATCTCTTCCCTCTACTCTGCATGAGATTCCTGATGAAAAACTCAGTTTCTTTGGGACCCATTAACAAATAGTTCTAATAACAAAAGGGGAAGACACAGATAAGACATCTTATCTTACAAAACATCTTAGGATATGTTCTCTCCTTTGAGGACAGTTATAATCTGGTATCGTTTGGTTTCTCAAGCCTAGAACATATCCTAAGGTGTTTTGTAAGATAAGATGTCTTATCTGTGTCTTCCCCTTTTGTTATTAGAATTTTAACAATTGGTCCCAAAGAAACTGAGCTGCAGGTCTACTTGTTTTGGGGATCCAAGTGCTGGGTGCTTTGAACACTTTCCTTTGTCAGCTGGTCTAATCACAAATGGAGTGTGATGGAATGATCTTATGAACATAAGTTGAGGGATGATCTAGGGGTTGATAGTGTTTAGCTTTTGTAGCATTGTGATCAAACTTTTATAAGTAAGTTATTAATAGGTCTTATTGATACAGCTCATAGGTCAAAAAGATTCAGTCTGCGTAGTATGGTCACACTCTTTGTATTTCCTTCTTTCTTCCTTTTTATTCAGTCTGTGTCTTCAAAGGATGGTGCTACTCAAATTCAAGATATGTTTTTTTTTCTATTTCCCTAAGTGATCCTCTATAGAAACTCTGTTGCTGTCTGAACTTTAACTATCTGGGGTCCTCATCATATACTTTAATTCTATTGTTTTTTTTCTTTCTCAGCCTACAGATGGTAGTTGTACTTTTGCAATGGTTAATTCAGAATGTCCCAGTGTCCTCATATTTAGTATTTAAATCCTTCTACTAGCTATTGATTATTTGTATTAAATCTCCCTTTGCAAATGGTGTGACTCATTATTAGATGATAACCAACATAGGTGAAGGTGTGGGCTCTGTTAATGAAAGTATGTGTCAATGGCATATGGCAGCAATAGTTATGAGCACAGTATGAAATCTTCTATAATGTTTTAAGTGTAAAAAACTCTCACTTGAGAGGTTGAGGAAGGAAATTACTGTGCCACATACTTAATATCAAAGCCATGGTGTGAGACAATGTCAAATGCAAATCAAACCAAACCAATCAACTAACCACAGAAACAGAAAGAAAGGAGGATGTAATGTTGAAGGCTCCCTTCTAACCACTCTGTACATATTATTACTTTTACATTAACATCAATATAAATTATGCTTCAATACTTCCACTTAAAAATGAAGAAACCAAAGTTCTGAGAGCCTAAGCCTGCTCCGTACCCACAGAGTGTGATTAAGACCCCATTATCTGTCTCATACTTATTTAAACATGAGAACAACTTTATTACCTTGGGGACAATGATGAGATCTAACACATACTTTTAGAGCCAGAACTACATAGGAATTGTATTAGATTAGCAATTTATAAGAGAAGGGTGATGTCTACAGTGAGTGGCCACTCTGAGTTGAACTTTTATGGAAATTCAGGACAAAACCAAATTATGCATTTCCCTAGGAAACCTATTTTCTTACTGTTTATACTTCCACATAAAAGGGACAAACTAGAAGCTGAAAATAATTATTATTTACAAATCCAGCAAACCAGGGATGAGAAGAGTCTGAGTTTAGGTAAAAGTGAATTTCTACTAAAATTAAGAGGAACACACTGCTGAGGAATCAGTAATTTGAATAATTTGAATTCTTGCTCATCATCTTGAATTTACTAACTTGAACATTGGCACCCTATTTCTCTACTTGCCCTTTGGAATATTATCTTATTAATGTACAGTTACTACTGACTTAATCACTCTCTTTTCACTAGAGATGTTTATTTGTTTTGTTTTTCTGGACAAAATGAAAAATGTTTGTTTTTCTTTTAGAAGTGTAATGATCCAATCCCATAAGTCCTTTAAAGGTACGGGCTCAGGTGACAGACATACTTCTTGTCTGAAGAGCACTGACTTACAGCATCAAAATGCTAAATTTCTGGATCATTTTAGAAGGAGAAATGTTTTAAACCATTTAGGGAGCCCATTATGCTAAGCTACATTTTAAAGATTGCATAATTTGATTAAATTGACATTTAAATGTCAGTACTTCTACAGTATTTCCTCTGTCATGATTGTTCACTGCAGAGACACTGTATGCAATTATAAAGGTTTTCTCTCCCTTCTTTTATAAATGGTTCTCTCTAACCTTATGTACTGATAAGCTCTAAAGCTAGGCTGCCTCTTCCATCCAACAGATTGAAGGATACCAATAGTTGAATGGTTATATCACTAGATATGTTAGTATTTAATTATATAAAACATCTCAGAGAAATGAAGTTTCATTTAAGGAGCTGATTTATACAGCTGACAGATTCTAAGTATGGGAAGTGCTGCTGTGATATGAATTCTTAGAAATACTATGAATTTAGATTTCAAATGTTTATCCTGTCTTATATGGAATATTGTAAAGATACCTTACACACACACACACACACACACACAGATACACACACACACACACCTCCTCTCTACATGTACAGAGGAACTGAAATAGGATAACATAGAAATGCAAATTAAATATGACCATTTTCACATTTAAAAATAGAAGGGACTTCAATGAACTTATAGCAACATTGATAAATGTTGCTATAACATTGATAAAGTAGTGATAGTGTTTTTGCTGCTCACTAATAGAAGTATGAATCAACAACTGGAGTAAAATTGGCAGTTAGCTCTTTAAAGGCATACCTGTTTGTGTGTCTGTGAGGGTATTTGTAGAGAGGATTACAAAGGAAAGGTTTACCTTGAACATGAGTATGCCATATTATGGGTAGAATCTCAGACTTCTTCAAAAGGACAAGAAGAGAAAGCATGGACATCAGCACTCATTTGTCTTTGCTCCTTGCCTGAAAACTCAGTGAAATCAGCTGTTTTGCACTCTTACTACAGTGAAAGCTGTTTCCATTACCATGGGTCTTCATGATAGGCAGATCCCACTAAACTCTAATCCAGAATAAACCCTTCTTTTATTAAGTTACTTATCAGTTAGTTATTCAGTCATACAAACAAAAAATATCTAGTATTCCTAGCTTACTGATTGACAACCTAGAAGAAATATAATTTATGACTATTGATGATAAATTCCTCTAGGAAAAGTTTCTCAAAGATGAACAAAAAGATATTCTCATCTCAATAATTTAGCAATCACTGGAAACTGGAAATAATCTAATTTTCAAAATAAATTACTTCACAATGGTTTCATAGTTACATTTACAATATAAATTTAAATTAAGAAAGAATAGAGAAAAAATGGCTGTCCGATATATATATATATATATATATATCGGATATATATATCACCTCTCAGCAAATTTACTATAATAGGCACTAATAACAATGAATGCAAGATGAATGCTTCCAGAAATATTAAACAGTCTTTGAGCATAAGACCAGAGCTTTTGAAATCAGTGCCCAAAACCTCACCACACCTAGAGCTTGTGTGCTTCCCAGGAGGTCTGCAGCAATCAAAGACATAGGTGAGAATATTGCCCAAATACCTACTCCACCAGGGACAACCACTGGGCACAGCTGGTGCAGGAAAGACCACTCCCACCCCCACCAGCAAGCTCTATTTTCCAGCCTGCTCCCTTCCTGGGTCAGATCAGTGGCTAGATACCCACCCACACCTACAGCTTGCTTGCTACACAGAAGGTCTGCTCTAATCAGACTCAAAAGAGGCCCAACCTAATCAGAGACAACATTGCTTGCCTCTAAGTAGGCAAGTTCTAGTCAGAGACACCTAGGCCAGTTAACATCAGAGGTAACCAAATGGCCAGAGCAAAGAACAGGATCATAAGCCACATAACCCAATGAATTTCGGCACCACCCAGTTTTCCCACCACAGTAAGTCTTGGATACCCCAACAGAACTGAAAAGTAAGATAATGACATCAAAACTCATCTCATGAAGATGATAGATGCCTTTAAGGAGGACATAAAGAAATCCCTTAACGAAATACAGGAAAACATAACCAATCAAGTAAAGAAATTGTGCTAAACAGTTCAAGACCTAAAAATGGAAGTAGAAAAAATAAAGAAATCACAAAGGGAGGCAATCCTGGAGATGGACAATTTAGGAAAGAGATCAGTAGTTACAGATGCAGGCATCACCAACAGAATACAAGAGATTGAAGAAAGAATCTCTGGCATAGAAGATACCTTAGAAAAATATTGACACATCAGTCAAAAAAATTACAAAGTATAGAAATCTCCTAACTCAAAATATTTAGGAAATTTCATACGCAATGTGAAGATCAAACCTAAGAATAATAGGAATAGAAGAGGGTGAAGATTCCTAATTCAATGGGCCAGAAAATATCTAAAACAAAATCATAGAAGAAAGTTACCCTAATCTAAAGAAAGAGATGGTTATAAATGCAAAAGAAGCCTACAAAACACCAAATAGATTGGAATAGAGAAGTAAATCACCCCACCACATAATAATCAAAGCACTAAATGTACAGAATGGAGAAGAAATATTAAAATCTGTAAGGGAAAATGGTCAAGTAACATGTAAAGGCAGACCTTTTAGAATCATACCTGCATTTTTAAAAGAGACTCTAAAACCAGAAGATCCTGGACAGATGTCATGCAGATCCTAAGAAACCACAGATGCCAGCCCAGATTTCTATAACAAGAAAAACCCCCAATCACTATAGATGGAGGAACCAAGATATTTCATGACAAAACCAAATTTAAACAATGTCTTTCTACTAATCCAGCCCTACAGAGGATACTAGAGGGAAAACTCCAATACAAGGAAGGTAACTACACCCAAGAAAACAAAAGAAATTCAACATCTCACAGCAAACCCAAAGAAGAGAATGACACACAATGACACCACCTCCAACAAAAAAATAACAGGAACTAACATTCATTGGTCATTAATATTTCTCAAAAATCAATGGACTCAATTCCCCAATAAAAGAGATGCAGGCTAACCGACTAGATATGTTAAGAGAATCCATCATTCTGCTGAATACAAGAAGCACAGCTCAGCAACAAAGACAAACTCTACCTTAGAGTTTCCAAGGAAATAGACCCAAGAAACAAGCTGGAGTAGCCATTCTAAGATCCAATAAAATAGGCTTTCAACCAAAGTAATAATAAAAAGAAATGAGAAAGGACACTTCATATACATCTATGGAAATGTCCACTAAGTTGAAGTCTCAATTCTGAACCTCACACAATAATAGTGAGATACTTCAACACTTCACTCACACCAATGGACAGGTCATTGAAACAGAAACTAAAGAGAGACATAGTGATACTAACAGAAGCTCAGAACCAAATGAATCTAACAGATATTTCCAGAACATTTCACCCCAAAACAAGAGAATATAACTTCTTCTCAGCACCTCATGGAACCTTCTGCAAAATTGACCATATAATCAGATACAAAACAACCCTCAACAGATACAAGAAGATAGAAATAATCCTATGAATTGTATCAGATCACCATGGACTAAGGCTGAACTTCAATAACAACCAAAACAACAGAAAGCTCACAAACTAATGGAAACTGAACAACTCTCTACTAAATGATAACTTTGTCAGGGAGGAAATAAAGAATGAAATTAAAGACTTTCTAGAATTCAATGAAGGTACAACATAGCCAAACTTATGAAAGACAATGAAGGCATTGCTAAAAAGAAAATTTATAGTACTAAGTTCCTCAACAAAGAAGTTGGAGAGACCTATACTAATAAATTAACAGCACACCTGAAAGCTGTAGGACAAAAGAATCAAACACACCAAAGAGGAATAGATGGCAGAAAATAAAACAATTGATGGCTGAAAATAAAACAGTAGAGGGCTGAAATCAACCAATTAGAAACAAAGGGAAAAATACAAAGAATAAACTAAACCAAGAGCTGGTTCTGGAAGAAAATTAATAACTCTTAGCCAAAGTAGCTAAAAGGCACAGAGACAGTATCTAAATTAACAAAATCAGGAAAGAAAAGAGAGACATTACAACAAAAAATGAGGAAATTCAAGAAAATAATCAGATCTTACCAAGAAAACCAAAGTATATAAAGAACTCAAGAAGCTAACCTCATAAAAACCCCCAAACCCAACGAAATAAATGGGCTATAGAGCCAGAGAATTAACAAGAGAGGAATTTTGATTGGACAAGAAGCACTTAAAGAGATTTTCAAAGTCCTTAGTCATCAGAGAAATGCAAATCGAAGCTACCCTGAGATTACACCTCACACCAATCAGAATGACTGAGGTCAAAAACTCAAGTAACAGGACATGCTCTCTAGGATGTGGAGAAAGAGAAACACTCCAGTATTGCTGGTGGAATTGCAAGCTGGTACAACCACTATGGAAACCAATTTGTTGGTTCCTCATAAAATTCAAAATAGTTCTACTAAAGACTCAGGTATTAAAGACCACTCTTGGGCATATACCCAAAAGATGCCTCACCATACCACAAGGACACATGCTCTATTATGTTCATAGTAGCCATACTGTTTATAGACAGAAGCTGAAAACATCCCAGATGTCCCTCAGCCAATGAATGAATACAGAAAATGTGGGTTACTACTACATTGGAATACTATTCAGACACCATGGATTTTGTAGGCAAATGGATGAAACTTGAAAATATCATTGTGAGGGAGGTAACTCAGACCCCAAAGAATATACATGGTATGTACCACTGATTAGTGGATATTAGCCCAAATGTACAGAATACCTAGAATACAACCCACGAACTCTTATAACAATAAGAAAGGCCCAAGTGAGGATGTTTTAATTCCACTTAGAAGGAAGAAGGAAATAATCACAGGATGGAGAAGTAGGGAGGGATCTGGATGGGAGAGGGGAGATGAAAGGGGAGGAGAAAAGGGGAACACTGGGGAGAAGCTCAGAGGGTCAAGTGATTGAATGGAGAGACTCTAAGGACTCAATGGGGATGATCTTAGCCAAAATGTACAACACTGGAGAGAGGGAACTGGAAGTGTCTACCTCCAGTAGATTAGACAGGGCCTTAAGCAGAGGGATAGGGTTACTAACCCACAGTCAAAATTTCTGACACAGAACTGTTCCTGTCTAAAAGAAGTATAGGAACAAAAGTGGAGAAGAGACTGGAGGAAAGGTGGTCCAATAACTGGCCCAATTAGGAATCCATCTCATGCGAGGGCACCAAGGTCTGACAGTGTTACTGATACTATGAGGTGCTTAGAGATGGGTGACTGGCATTGCTGTCTTCTGAGAGGGTCTACCAGTAGCTGACTGAGACAGAAGCAGATAATTGTACTCAACCACAGGACTGAAGTCTGGGACTCTTATGGTTGAATATGGGAAGGATTGAAGAAACTCAAGGCCAATCCCATAGGAAGACCAGCAGTCTCAACTAACCTGGATCCCTGGGAACTTCCAGAGACAGAGCCAACCAGGAGCATATATAGGCCATTTTGAGTCCCCTGGCAAAAATATAGCAGAGGTCTGCCTGGTCAGGCCTGAGTGGGAGAAGTTGCTCTTAATCTCTGAGAGATGTGAGGCTCCGGAAGATGCCTTGTGGGTGGGGGAGTACCCTCTTGGAGGCAAGAAGCAGGAGGAATGGCATGGGGAACTGTGGGAGAGGGGACTGAGAGGGTGGGCAATGACTGTAATGTTAAAACAAAAAAGACCAGAGCTTTTCTAGTATCTCTGCTATAGTGTACCACAGTGCTACACAAGCTTTTCATATCTGCCATTGATGACAAGAAGTTGAGACATATTCCTCCACAGGAACAGTAAAGAGATTATTCCAGTCAGGAAAACAGTTATAAAGGTCAAGGTCAATAAGTAATTTGTGTAATTTTTGTTCAATTAATATTTTCTTGTCTCTTTAGTTGTAATCCCACTAGGACAGGGCACTGTACAGGAAATTATTTTTGGGGTCTTCTATACCACTTTGCTATGAGTCATTATTAATAAAAATCAATGAAATAATAGATACTCTTTAAGTATCTACTTGAGTCTCAATTTATAAATTATTCTTATAGATAAAGAAACATATGTGCCCAGATGTTATTCCCCAAATTGAAACTAAACAGCGGGGTCTGTGAATCTGGTTAATTCCTCAAATAGAGGATGAGGGAAAAAGACATAAAAGTCATGAAAGATCTCTGGCAGGGGTAACTGGTGATAGAAGTATTCTTTATTCTCACATATTTCTTATAAGTTTAAACTTAAAACTAAACCTGTGCTGTTGCTGTGAGAAAATATCCAACAAGAGCAGCATAAAAAAGGAAGGAAAATTTTACTCAGGCTCATAGTTTGATATAACAATCTGTCAGAGTGGTATGGTAGAAATGGTGGTAGGAGCTCAAGGGATCTGGTCACAGAGCTTCTGATATCAGAGAACAGAAAGACATAAATATTGGTGCTCACTCTCTTCTTTTTATTCAGTCTAGAAAACAAGCCCATGTTCTTCTCATAATTAGCATGGGTCTTCCCATTTCAATTAACATAATCTAGCAACTATTGATATGATCAAAGATTTATCTTCTAGGTAATAGTACATCCTATTTAGCTGACAGTAAATATTAATCATCCCAGGAGAGTTGGCTCAGAGATTAAGAGTACCAGTTGCTTTCCCAGAGGTCCTGAGTTCAATTGCCAGCAACCAAATGGTGACTCATAACCATAAACAAATGTGAACTGGTGCCCTCTTCTGGCCATGCAAGCAGAACACTATATACATAATTAATAAATAAACTTTTAAAACAGAATATATTAAAAAACTAGAAAAATCTGAATTTGTCTGCTTTAAAATATTTTTTGATTTTAGTAGATAAAGAAGACTGTCCAGATGTAAAAGCTTTCTAAAAATAAAGTTCCAGGTCACAGTATGATAAGATAGATCAGTACAGGTCTCAATTCCAGGAACAAGCTTTACTCCCATTGAGAAGTCCTTGAAAATGCATTCTTTGAAGCAAGCTGCCCCAACCCAAGCTTTGACTTCCGTAAGTCAATATAGCCAGGGCTAGAAGGACTGGAGAACCTCAAATTAGGGTGATACTTATGGGTTATTTATCCTAGATATTTATAAATGGATTGGGAGACTCTTCTCAACACATGTAGGAAGAGTGAACTGCTCTACATCCTGAATCTGTTATTGTTGTACAGTCCTGAAGTTCCTCTGGGATATGAGAAGTTGAAGACTATTATCTTTCCCGTACTTTTAAATGTGCAAGGCATCTGGTGATGAACCAAAAATGTAAGAAATAAGTGTTCAAGGAGAAATGCACAAAAAATGAGTGGGTAGGTAGAATAACTTGATAACATACCAAGAGTTATCCCACTTCATGTTCTGCTTGGTCCTTAATGGTATAAAAAATATTGCTCTAGCAGTGAGTGGAAACACTTGGTTTGGAAAGCTAGGAAGCTCTTGGCTGTATTTATAAGTATTTATACACAAAAATAACCAAAGAAAAAGAAGCCATCAATTTGAGAGAGAGAAATGAGGGTGATGGGAGGGGTTGGAAGAAAAAAAGGGAAGGTGGTAAGTGATGTACTGTATTTTAACTGAAAATACATTTAAAAAAAGAAAAAAAATCTAGGCAATAAAAAAAAGTGCTTGGCTGCTAAAATCTATTTGCTGCTAAGATCCAATGATCTGGTAGACACATGATTCAGCCACATTGCATCTAAAGTGTTTGGAGGAAAGCGAGAACCTTGCAGTGTTAAGGACAACCTCACAATTTAAAAATGCTATTCCCCAAAATACTCTTGGATATAAAATACAGTGGTTTGAAAAAAGTTTAGATTTGACATAGTTTTACTGTGCATGTAGTTGTACAGACCACATTTTTTTTTGATGTGACACTTTGCAATACCCTGAAAGTTTAGTGTCCTACTTTTAAAGAAATCTAAGTTGGTTTGAGTGAAAGACTAATTGGCAGGTTTTACATCAATGTGAGCAAAGGCAATTTTGAAGGATATTAGTTGTTGAGAAAAACACAGTATAGAAGATGAAACTGTCCACACTGCAATTTTAGTAGGAATTGTTTGGAAAATTATCCAGGCATATAGAACTCTTTAAGTGACCTTGGATGTCACACAGTACTAAAAGCCCATCTTAGATGTTTGTGAAGCACAGACTATCACCTGCGTGTCTTGAACCTATGTCTCATTACTTAGAAACTCCAAAAAAGAAAGGTACATGGGTGAAGAAGACATCACTAGTATGCAAAACACACCAAGTACACATGCTTATGCAAAAATAAAATTTGGTATGACTTTCAGCCTCCTGTTACATGTTTTGAGGTGCGTGAATCACTGCTCTCTACACACTTTGTCAACTCTCTTCTCCCCTGTGATCCCTTTCCAGCAGTTACTATATTTAAAAGCAAACACATGCAGAGAAGGACTACTGGAACAGGTAAGGAAAATGGATGAGCAGAAGAATCCATTTCTCTAAGAGAAAAGGACTTTACTTCCCAACAGCTATGTCTAATGGTTCACCACAGCCTGTAACTCCGGTTCTGTAAGACCTGATGTCTGCTTTTATGGGCACCCATGCACATGTAAACATACACATAATTAAAAATAAATCAAATAATTTTTAAAGGATTGTTGGTTTGAAAGGCATGTCTCCCAAACTCCAGGAGTCCTAATGGCAAGGCATAGTCGCTTGTGAAAGGTCTGTACCTGCGTAGTTCCTCGGAGTGTACAGAATTTCTGTCAGGGTCCCTTTCAACAGACACAGTTGGTGACAGGAAAAAAATAAAGGCAACCATTCAGTCACGCTTACATAATTGTGGGGTAGCTAGAGCTTTGTAGCACTTGCTGAAATACTGAGTATAGAAACAGTATCAACACATGAAGAAAATCATTGTGTCTATTCTAGAAATCAACACCATTTCAAGATGCAGTTACTCAGATTCCTCTCAAGTTTAGCAAGGAAGTGAAAATTTTGAAGTAAGAAGGTCTGTGACAATGTTAACATGTCTTTCTTTCAGATAGTTGTGGAAGGGTTTTCAAAGCTCATTCATGCCTAACTCCCCTCTTATGTTCCATGGCTGGTTCCAAACTCCTAAGTTGGTAGCTGACTGAAATCGACAGGAATTCTGTTTGAGGTGCTTCAGCAAGCATGTTAGTCATATATTTCAGCTACTCAAAGTGAGCTGCCAAATGAGCAAGAGAGTGGAAAGGCAGATGTGTATGTCTTTCTTCTTCCATCAGCACCATAATAGTCAGTCCATGCCTCTGGACAGACCCTTCTAATAATATTAACTAGGTCAAAATAAAATTCATCACATTAACAGGCAAACCTATGAACACAAGCACATCAAGTACTGGTTTAACTACACCTAGAGTGGGCTTATGGGACAGTTTTCACATTCTGTTCTGTACTGTTCTCATGGACAGTAATGACTTTTGTTGTTCAAGATTTTTGAAATCATCCCTATCTCTCTGAAACACTCATCTGCCAACATTCAACTTATCCCTCTGACTGACACATTGGGTGACATGTGCTTTATGAAAACATCACAATTGACATGGGAGAGAAGCAATATTGTGGTGCTGTTTTCACACATAAATCAGACATCAATCATATGTGATTTCCTTTAAAAGGGCTACACTGTTGAGCACTTAGCAATGTTTGCTTTATTTTCCTTCAGTTACCATGACACATGTATTTTGTACACTTTTGTTGTGACACAGAACATTATGTCCTTTTATAACTAGACTTTTGGCTACTTTATGGGCTTCTTTTCCAACTACCCTTTTTGGTACTTCTTATACCCTTCCACACACACCCCCAACAGTGGGTAGGGAAGGAAGAAGGGGGAAAGGGGGCATTGATCTCCTTAAGATCAATTATTGTCTTCAGGATATCTCTAACCAACAACCAGCAACCAGCAACAGGAGGAACAGCAGGGACAACAGTTGTGATAGCAGTGGCAGTAGTGGGGGTAGTTGGGGGTGGGGTAGTTGATACACCCCTCTTAGGACACTGGAATTTATATACCCCCTCTTAAGAGTCCTCAACATTCTTAAGGAGGCCAGGGAGGCTGTCTCTTGTGGCCAGGCAGTGAAGCAATAAGGACACCAACCAACTCACCAAACTTTTGATACAAAATTATTCTGTCTACAAGAAATTCAGGGGTTGGGAATGTAGCAAAGACTGAAGGAAGAGCGAACTAATAACAGGCTAACATGAAACCCATTCCATGGACAAACACCAATCCCTGATACTATTAATGATATTTTGTTATGCTTGTAGACAGGAGTTCAACATGACTGTCCTCTGAGAGGACACTCACCAGCTGACTCATACAGATGCAGACATCCTCACCCAAACAGTGGATGGAACTTGGCGACTCTTATGGAAGAATTGTGTA